>JAGVVM010002715.1:0-21558 GCA_019149425.1 Psidium friedrichsthalianum
AAGAAGAGAGCTTGGAGTGGGGGATTTTTTTTTAGAGAAAATTTGAAATGCTTGAGAGGATTTTGGGAGATTGAAGAAAAATTAGAGAGGAAAAAAACAAAAAGAGAGAGAATTCTTTTCCAAAAGAGAGTCTTGAAGATGGTGGGAGTTTAAATCTAGGTGTTACCATCACCAATTTTTTTACCGATCAACACAAGTCACGAGTTCATCTACGTCATTCGAGCCGCAATCTTGATCCATAAGGTGACACGATATCCGAATTTGGCAATCAAATCCGTTAAATCAGGTAACGATCCTAACCATTAAAATCTTCGAGAATGTAGTTACCTCAATGGATTAATTAAATTTCGATTATGCCATGTCATATTCACATGTCATATTTATATTGCAATTTTTTGCATTTTTCGCTTAAAAGATCCGAATCCCAATTGCAGTAGATTCTGCCCCATACTTAGTGGAGTAAGATCTCTTATATTCCATCTCTTATATTTTAATTTATGCACTAACAAACCCCAGAATAGGAAGGCCGACCCACCTGTTGGAGGTTCTTATTTACTGCCTTTATTTTCTGCAATTTAATTTCTATACCGTCAAACCCCAGAATTGTGGGCCGAGCCAAGGCCAAACCACCCGTTGGAGGTTCTTTATCTACTGCCTTTATTTTTTGCAATTTAATTTCTGTACTGACAAACCCCAGAATGGGTAGGCCGAGCCAAGGCCGAACCACCCGTTGAAGGTTCTTTATCTACTGCCTTTACTTTCTGCAATTTAATTTTTGCACCATCAAACCCCAGAATGGGAAGCGCCGACCCACCCATTGGAGGTTATTTATTTAGTGCCTTTACTTTCTGCAATTTAATTTCTGCACCATTAAACCCCCGAATGGGAAAGCCGACCCACTCATTAGAGGTTCTTTATTTACTGCCTTTACTTTCTGCAATTTAATTTCTACACCATTAAACCCTAGAATGGGAAGCATTCAAAAATACAAAAAAAAATGTCATTCATGTGCATTTCATATAGTATAGCTCGTGCATACTTTGCCATGCCGCATACGTATTCGTATTGTCATTAATTCATACATATTCATGCAAAAAAAAATTCAAAAAAAAATCCCAAAAACTAGAAAACAGGCCATTTCGACTGGTCAATCCTATTTTTGTTGATTTCCATTCCTAATCTTTTCAAAATGATAATTTTGCCCCCACATAGGCAAATTGTCTTGAAAATTCCAGGAAATTCAGAAAAAATCCCAAAAATTAGGAAACGGACCATTTCGACTGGCCAATTCTATTTTGATGATTTTCCTTCCTGATCTTTTCAAAAATGACGATTTTTCCCCTCATATGTAAATTGTCTTGAAAAATTTCAGGAAATTCAGAAAAATCCCAAAAATTAGAAAACGGGTCATTTCGACTGGTCAATCCTATTTTTGATGATTTATTCGTATGTCGCATCCTCATGTCTACATTCGTATGCCGTACTTGCGTGTCCACGGTCGCATATAACGTATGTTCACATTTGCATGTCATATTTGTATATCTATGCTCGCATGTTCATGATTGCATGTCCATGTTCGCATGTATACATTCGCGTGTTTTATATTTGCCTATTTACGTTTTGCTTATCCATGCACCCATTACCATCCTTGCATTCCATCTAAAAGTGAAAATACAAAAGTGAACACCTCACTAGAGCCTTAGGAGTAAACTAAGCATAAGTTGTCAAAATTAGGATATCCATGGAATTAAGGTACCGAAAGAGCATTAGTTTTAATTAACTAGTGTAACTAAGTCCCCGAACTTATAATCTCTGGTTCGTAGAAGTAATTTAGTTCTCCCGCTAATTTACTTAGGTTTCTAATCAATCTACCAAAAAATGATTAGTGACGACTCCAAATTCTAAAATCATGTGATAAAAAAAATCAAAGTTGCGATTCGGTAAGGCTTGGAGAGTCCGTATTAGGTTAGTTAATTTAATTAACCTGATAATCCGTTAACTTGAAAATTTTTCACCGATTGAAATTTTTAGGTCGTGGCATCCCAAACTTCTAATTTTACTAATATAGTCCCTGAAATATCGAAATACGTTCAATTTAGTCCATGAATTTTCGAAATATGTTCAATTTAGTTCCTGAACTTGAATCGATGGAAGGACTATATTGAATATTTTCATATAGTTCAAGGACTAAGTTGAAGATATTTCAAAGTTCAATGATCACATTAGTTAAATTAAAAGTACATGGACCACATTGCATATTGGGTTAAAATTCAAGGATCATATTTATCAAATTAAAAGTTCGGTGACTATATTGCACATTGAGTCAAAGTTCATGGACTATTTTGTGTCGTTATCCCTAGTCATATCGTAGCACGCGGAATTTCATTTTTTTTTATTTATTTCATTAGCACTCAAAAGGGAATGTAGTCGTAAATGTCTTTTTTTAACGTAAAAAAAAAAAAGGGAATGAACTATCTCTCTTACTGTCTAAAAAGATGTCTTAATAACTTAAATTTTTGTCCCAAAAGATCATCATTCACATTTCAAAGATTAGGGATTAAATTGGTCGTTATTGTTGAGATTTGTCCTCTAACCAAAACCGCCCGTATTCACTTTTTCTTTTCCTGCATTTGCTTCATCTTAAAATTAGGGACATCATACTTTACATTCCTGCATCATATCGTGTTTAGGCCACGTCGCAAATATCCGCGAACTTATGGCATGGAATCATACCTTTTGGAAGGATTATATTTCGAACTTATTGTTTGTTGCTTTTGGTACCAAAGTAGTTCGCCGCCCTTTTAAAGGCGATAGAAAATATATTATCACCTTAGCCAAATGTGACGAAGTAAGTGCGGCAAATGGTTATGAAAAAAGAATTTTGTCACCTTTACCTAAGGCGAACTTAATTTCACCGGAGGAGAAACATCTAAGACTTGATTGCTCGTTTGGCAAAACGTTTGATACTGTTGGTGCAATTTTCTCTACCACTCAAAAATGTGCGCGCGTGTATATATATCTTATTTTTACTTTAATTTTAAATTTTCTGGGTAATTGGCTATAATAGATTATATTACGTAGTGATCTGCATGTTCAGAAACCACTTTTAATTAAGCTGCCTGTCAGACATTCCCTTTGTAAAATGTACACGAGGCAGAGTAGCGGCACGAAGCAAGCTAACGCTAACACCAATCGAATTTTGTGGGGGCAAAATTAGCCCCGTACGAGGCATGAATTACCCATTGGGCCATATCCCATGCCCATCCATATGACAAATAGTGATTTTGGCCCATTTCGTTCAACCACTAATCAAGATATATATATATATATATATATATATATATATATATATATATATATATATGAACTAGAAAAGTAAAAGTAAATTAATGAATTGTAAAGTTGATATTTCATCGTCGTAATCGAACCCTTGAGCTAAAAGGACACTAGATTTCGTTAAAAATTGATCAATAGTTTACATGACCTAGGTGATTAGATATCTTTCCCTAATGCATAGGATATATGTCAGTCACCTGAGGTGCCATCAACTGACCTTAGGTTTGTAAAACATGAGGTGCTATAGATTAAACGTAGGTCCACAAAGCTATTGGTGCTACACAAATCGTAAGATATGTTGATGCGACGTGTTCTTGTGGAATGTTTTTAGCTTGTTAGGGAAAACATTGCATGTGCATATCCCCTTTGTGGTGTGCGGGGTACATGAGGTTCGAGCGTTGTTAGAGTTTGCGAGATTTGACAAGCGCTTTAGATGCATATTCCCGACACCATAATTTCTTACATTTAGCTGAATTCCGATTTAAACTGAAGATATTGTATCAATTATCAAGTGAACTCATGTCTTTTGTCGAAATCAATTTAAGGGAAGTAAATTTGGCAGCAATGCATCCTTGATTGCACATGCCATTTGCAACCCAACTATTTATGTAGTAGATTTTACTGAGTTATTAAATATGATCTATTAAGAGCGTGCATAACAACCGTTCTATCTCTTTTTTTTTTTTTTTGTTCTGAGGCATAAGTTTGGAACATAAATTCGTTTGGTAATATAATTTCATTTTTCTATTTTCAGGACAAATTTTTGGCCTAGAAATAAATTTGGAACAAAAATAAAAAGTACAATTTTTCTAGTTTTCTATTTCTATTCCATAAATAGAAATAAGAATTTTTCCTCTCTCTCTCATGAACGATCTCTCTCTTTCTTGTGTCCTTGCCACTGGTTGCCATACGCCGGTCTTTGGTCTCGAGTCCTTGGCTACTGGTCGCCAGTCCCCAGTCGCTTCTCTTGTGTCCCAACTATCGGCCGACGTTTGCCTTCCACAATTTGTAAGTCGTCAATCTCCGTTCACTAGCCATCAATCCCTAGCTCTCATTCGCCTTTTGTCATTCGCCATCCGCCCAATGACTAGCAACTGTAGAGATTTTATGCCATTATTAAACGAATTTCTATTTTCGAAATAGAAATTTTGTCTCGTTATTAAACATATATCCCTCCTCAAAAACTCGTTCAAAGAATAAAAATAGAAAAATTTATTTCTGGCCAGAATTAGAACCCAAGAAAAGAATGGTTGTCATTCGCGCCTTAAATATCCACTTTGCTTCATATACTAATTTTATTCGGCAATTTCCATAATCCTGTCATTAGTCAATTAGTTGTTAAAAGAAGATATTGTTCAATTGTTTTCTTCGAGCTAAGCATATCCTTTCATCTTATTTTATTTTATTTTATTTTAGCCCTCCTCCATTGTTACAAAGGCAAATCAAGGGTGGCGGCATTTTCCAAAATGGAACAGTGTATGACGTGACCTGACCATTCGCATCAGAAAATTCCACAAGGCAATTATGATCTTGTTTAAGCCAATCAGAAAATAAAGGCAGTCAAAGTCTGTCCAATTCGGATGGTTTAGCTCGTCTTTCCTCCCCCTTTTATGAGGAAGAACCGGATAAAAGGATAGGACAGAAGACCTTTTTTTTTTTTTTTATAAACTATATTTTTTCTATGTTGTGTATTTTTTTTTAAAGTTACTTTAAATATATATATATATATATATATATATATATATATTCTAATTTTACAATTCCGGCAATTTGACTTTGAATGAACACGAAAGACTCGACATCTTTCAAAATGTGCTAAACACTGATCGATGTAATTACATGCATTTCTGTTTACATATATTTGAAATTTAAATAACATCTTAAAGTTTCAACGATAAAGTCAATAAGTGACTTTTTGTTAGAAAGAATTTGAAACAAACAAGACCACGTGAGTACAAGTGATTCAAGTTTACAGTGTAGTTGATGATCATTTGCTAGGGCTAAGTTAGAGAAATCCTAGATGCACTAAATGTATGTATTTGCCAAATTTCATGTGATAAGTGTTGCTATCATTAGTGAATTTAATGAAAACAACTTTGTATCATGCGTCTTCACTAACTGTGTAGATATCTCATCCATATTGCCACATCATTTTATAAGAAACATTCGATAATAAATCTGACGCCCTTAACTTGTGGAAAGTCTTAAAAATTTTAAAGAAATTGTTGTATAACTAAAGATTATCTCGAAATATGATCTATTTAATATCAAATGCAAAAAAGTTAATCAATGCGAAACGCTTTCGTACCTTTTCAAGTCCCTTGCCAAAAAAAAAACCCGATAATCTTTATTTTATCTTTTCCTGACAGAGTAGTCGCTCTCGCTATGCTCCATTTATGAAAATTAAAACATCATTTTTCCTTTTCAAAGTGAAGGCTTGAAGATGCATTGATGTCCCGAAAGGGATCGGAATTAGAATTGACGTACCATTACATAGACAAATAGACACGCCCTGTAACTTTCGGTCTAGGGGAATGGCAGTGCATTTAACATCTACGGGAAGGGGCTCATTCAGAGTACTATATCACCCATAGAGTAGTTCGTCTCGGCTGTTGCAATCTTACTGGATGTACCAATTCATATAAACAGATCAAGAAAAACATGTTGGGGAACATTTATAGTGCGAGCATTATCCCAGAGGCAATAATGGTTTGGGGACCCGCTAAGCAAAAAGGCCTGGTTAGGTCCCAGCCACTCGAAGTGCAGAAAATGGGTGTTGTCCAAGCAAATTCGGTTCCTGGGTGGCTCGCCAAATTCACTTTAGGTTTAGGCGAATTCTAGATACAAATTACAAATTTTTGGACCCTACTCAGATGCATCAGGACAAGCTCGATTAGTGTAAGATCGACAAAAACTGCGTCTGAACTATAAATATGTGCAGAAAAATGTCCGAAGCAGTGACCCTATATATCTGTCACACATCCTCCTTCGCCCGGTGGGTGATATCATTTATTCTCTCTCTCTCTCTCTCTCTCTCTCTCTCTCTCTCTCTCTCGGTATCAACCACACGAACATGCCCCAACTTGTCGCAGTTACTTAAAAGAAGCCAAGTTTCATTTGAGCCACTGCCTCTGTCTCTGCTTGGTCGAAAAAAGGCCATGGCTATGGACAGCGGAAGAAAGAAGATGATGGCTTTCATTGCCGTTGTCACGATACTCATCTCAAGGCTAAACGCTGCGTCTGGTCACGTTCAGGAAGCGGCGGCGGCGGCGGCGGTAGCAGTAGAAGAAGAAGAAGCTGACCGTATATTGTCTCTTCCCGGACAACCGAGAGTCCCGTTCCGGCAGTTCTCGGGGTACGTCGCCGTCCACGAGGCCGCCGGTCGAGCCCTCTTCTACTGGCTCACCGAAGCCTACTCTGATCCCTCTTCGAAGCCTCTCGTCGTCTGGCTAAACGGAGGTCTCTCTCTCTCTCTCTCTCTCTCTCTCTTCACTGTTGGATTGTATGGCACATCGGTGGTTCTTCTTCTCTTCCTTTCCTTCTCTCTTAACTGGGGTCAGCTGGGACTGGAACTGGGAGTGACTTCACTTCTTTTAGCTCGTGAGATTCCATCTTTCTTCCTCGAGTTTCTCCGTGAAAACCCCGCCCAAACAAGAACGAAAAGAAGTCATCTTTCTTTTTTCCCCCTCCATCATTTCAAAGTTCTTCTAATTTTTGAACACCAAGACTTTGGAACGACAAGAACGAACATGCAAGTCAAAAAGACAGAAGAGGGAACAGTCTCACGTGCTGTGCATCCGCCAAAACTGATGATGTCTTCAACCTTTTCTTGGTTCTTTGGGGGGGAGTGGGTATGGCATGTACCGAAGCTAAACAAGCCATACATGACCTAACTACGTATCATGTAAATAGAAACCCTTTACCTGGAGTGAGAGAGAACTCTCTCTCTCTCTCTCTCTCTCTCTCTTTACTGGTCTGAGACAAGGCAGAAGCTGCAGTGGGAGTTCACAGAAGAAATTCAATGCTTGAAAGCAACCATAAACAGCCTCAGCTTTTATTGCTCTTCCTCTTGTCAGCGAGGTTTGATGGCGCCATCAATGGCTCTACGGCTACACAATTTCCAAATCTATATGTTGCTTGAAAACCCACCCTTGAAACTCCCTCCACTATCTCTTTATCTTCTCACCACCTCCCATGGCACTTTTTGAACACTAGCAAACAAAACAAAAACAAAAAAAGATTGAATTTTTAAGGTGTCAATTACACCCATCATCTGAAGATATTGATATTCTGCAAAATTGAACCGTAATTTTTAGGAAGATGAAATGCTAGCCAGGGCAACAAGTCGATAATGCTTTAGGAGATGAAAGCTTCACTTATTAGCTAATGCTCTTTCTGGTGCACATCCATCGTTGTTTCGCTGAGTACAAACACTTCTAGCTTTTACCGTACCCAGAATATTCCGGACAACATTGCCACGCATCGTCGTAGTTAAATACAAGAATGACCCGACACGCTGTAAAATTGATTGACTAGTTAGCTACTATTGCTCGACTCGGACCACGGGGTGCCCACATTTATTGATCCTCCTCACGGATAGGGAAGAGATTTGTATGAACCTAAGGTTATACTTATGTGTGTTGTCATGCATACGGGCATACACATTCTTTTGGACCTTCGGTTTTTAACTTCATTTTGGAATTTATCTTGACCCATCCGGCGATTGCATAGTGTTATGTGTTATTAATCCTAATTGATGTACAAAGCAATAACTTCATTTGCTTGTCATGTGTGTTTTAATTGGGAATCATTGCAGAGTTTGTATCCGCTTATCAAATACCATCCCGCCTTTAGAAACCTACAGCCTGTATTTTGAGCTTTGCCCGCTTTCATATCAAACTTCATCCTCGCAACCTCACTTATTTCAAGAAATCACCAGTTTTTCAACAAATTCTAACATATAATTATACCTTCCACCATCTCTTTCCTGCGACATTGTCGGCCTGCCGCCACTCTCGAGTGACGGAGGTGACGAGCAGCGAGGGGTGAAGAGAGAGCGAGTAGGAGGGTCGAGGAAGAGAGACGGGAAGAGGAAAGATATGGTTGTAGGGTTTGGACTATATAAGGGAATCGGTTTTCTTGTTTACAAGATAATGCATACGAACATATAATATATTATGAGGGGGATTTGATAATGCAAAGCGTTTGATGTGGTGGGACAATCACACACAGGTCCTGGCTGCTCATCCGTGGCCTACGGTGCCTCCGAGGAGATCGGTCCGTTCCGGATAAACAAGACGGCCTCGGGCTTGTACCTCAACAAGTTTCTCGTGGAACACCGAGGCCAACCTCCTCTTCTTGGAAACTCCCGCTGGCGTCGGCTTCTCCTACAGCAACCGCTCCTCCGATCTTCTCGACACTGGCGACCGCCGCACCGGTATGGCCACTCCGTTCAATTCCCCCGATTTTTAAATTAACCCGGCTCGGTAATGCGCCAACCAAGCACGCGCATCATCTGAATTAACAGTGTCTTTTGCATGATGATTGGTTCAATGGGTTCATTGGACAAATTCAACGAAGTGATGGATGAAGAGGGAGATGAGTAGAACTCGGGTAGGACCCGAATTTTTTTGGAGGGTAGCGGGCTAGCCGGTACTTGGGCTGGGGGCAGTGATGATGTGCTGTGGTCCCCGGGGAGGTGGTCCAAAATGGAGCGTTTGACTGTGGTTTTTAGCATTGAGCCTATTGCGTTCTAGCTCACCCAACCCAAATTAAGACCCAAGGGCTTCATTTATATCATCATCGTGGATTTGATAGAACTTCTTGTCGGGTCCACATTTGACCCGGTTCAATTATAGATCCAACGCATCTTTTTGTGGGTACAGATGATCGCAATTGGAAAAAGAAAGAGAAGGTAACATTAGCTACTTTTTTGTTTAAAGGGGCTTAATTCTTTAGTCGAGACGGGCATCGAAAATTGAAAATCGATGGATACTTTTGCGTTCCCGTGGAATTATGAATATTTCTCATTAGTCAATGATTTTTTTTAATGTATATGTTTCGCCTAATTATTTACTTTTTATCTGGGTAAAATGTGTTTGGGCAGCTGAGGATTCATTGGAGTTCTTGGTAAGATGGATGGAGAGATTTCCAAGGTACAAAGGGAGGGAGATGTACTTGACGGGAGAGAGCTATGCAGGCCATTACGTTCCTCAGCTGGCCCGCCAGATTATGGCCCATAACCGGAAGCCCAAACACTCCATTATCAATCTCAGGGGCATTATGGTATTTTCATAATCGCATCGATCAGCAAAACATTTCTGTTTTTGAGTTCACTGTTCCATTGGGAAAAAGGTCGTTTTTTCTGCTTTCGAGAAGCCAAGCAGACTAGGGATTTAATCAATTGAGGGACTCTACAAAAAAATTTCATGACCCCTAGTCCTAATTATGAAATATTAGGTTCACCATCTTCGGAAGATGAATATAATTGAGAGATTATGCAGGTAGGGAATGCAGTGACGGACAACTACTACGACAACATGGGGACGGTGACGTACTGGTGGAGCCACGCGATGATATCGGACCGGACGTACGAGCAGCTGATGAGCACGTGCGACTTCCGCCGGCAGAAGGAGTCGAACGAGTGCGAGTCGCTCTACTCCTACGCCATGGACCAAGAGTTCGGCAACATCGACCAGTACAACATCTACGCTCCCCCCTGCAACTCCTCCGACGGCTCCGCTGCCTCCACGCGGCAGTCCATCCGCCTCCCTCACCGCCCCCACCACAACAAGGTACCCCTGCTTCCCTTCGTTGGCGTGCTGTTTCATTTGCCATGCACAATTGTTACTGTTATTGTGTTATCATGGTTGATTGGTAAGTTGTAATAATCTTGATTTTGCTTAACAAGTTCTGGCGAGCCCTATGGTCAAACCCCAACAATTGCGTGCGAATAATTCTGATCTGGGCCTCTTGCATGCGTCAAAGGCATGAATTTAAGTTCATGCAGCTTACATTATGTTTCATTGGCTTTTAAATAGTCGAGCCTCTATGTTCGCAACCTTGGATTATCCCAAAATCATAAACTAAGTGTTGCTTAGCAATGTTTAACAGAGTCCTTAGTATACGTAGCATGGTACTTGCGTATGCTGTCGCGTGGGTGCCGGGTGTACCCGCAATGACATATGAAGTTTGTACTCCTTCTCTATTCACGTGCCTGTATCTGTTCGAACATTATTACATATACCTGTCATGATGGAGTACTAGAAAGTTAATTTTTTTTTTTACCCCTTTTATGTATGGAAAAAAAAAAAAGATTTTGAGGCAGATATCTGGGTACGATCCCTGTACAGAGAAGTATGCAGAGACATACTACAACAGGCCTGATGTGCAGAGAGCACTCCATGCCAACACCACCAAGATTCCCTACAAGTGGACCGCTTGCAGGTTCAATTTGAATTGCAACTGTTTTTGCTCCTCTTGTCAAAACAAGTATAATGAAGTGACCGTCAATTTTTCCGTAGTCCAAATGGAGATATCATGACTGTATGTTGTTCTGTTTCTTGATGGCAGTGAAGTGTTGAACCGGAATTGGAACGACACCGAGGTGTCGATCCTGCCCATCTACAGGGAGATGATTGCCGGTGGCCTCCGAGTGTGGGTCTTCAGGTTGGCCGGTTTATCTCTTCTCCAGTGGCACGTAGTTGCACATCATTTCCTCGTAAGAATTCAAGTTCACATTTTCTTTTGCCGCCTTGGAAAAACGAAAATAATCGCAGCGGCGACGTGGATTCAGTGGTACCCGTTACAGCAACTAGATACTCGCTTGCGCAGCTCAAACTGGCGACCAAGATCCCGTGGTACCCTTGGTATGCCAAGAAACAGGTCGGCGTCTCCCTTTACTAACGAAGAGAAATACCGCGTGTGCGAAATGTTTGATGGAGGCTGATCAATTTAGGTACTGATGTTGTCATGTAGGTTGGAGGGTGGACGGAGGTATATGAAGGGCTAACATTTGCGACGGTGAGAGGAGCAGGTCATGAAGTCCCTCTTTTCAAGCCAAGAGCCGCTCTTCAGCTCTTCAAGTCCTTCTTGCGGGGAAAGCCCCTCCCAAAGTCATGAACTTTTATTTGCTATTTACGAGGGAACAACCAAACAGAGATAATAAAAAAAAAAAAGTGGGAGGTTGCTTATTCAATGTGGTGATTTCCAAAATGGAAGATTTCATCTGTAAACCTTATTTTATTCCTATTCTTCAAACTATTCTACAAAGTAAACTGAATCCTAACATCTTGTACAACGGTGGCATCGAAACCCAGATGACAACGAGCCGCATTAATTAAAATTATGGTCATCGATGGGGGATAGCTGTCGCATGTTTCGCAACACGTCACCTTCATCTCAGGTCCGGCCACTGCCTTTTGATATGGTTCAGCTCTATCATCTGAATGAATCGCGCTAGTCGCTTGATAATGCAGATCCCCCCGAGCTTGCCGCATATAAACTTTCCAACATCATCACCCAAACCAGCCTACTATCGCTTGATAATGCAGATCCCCCCGAGCTTGCCGCATATAAACTTTCCAACATCATCACCCAAACCAGCCTTCCAAGTAGACGACGACTTCCGAAATACATGACAGTGACACCAAGTCAATGAAGATGAACGAAGGACCCCAAATCATATGCAGACGGAATGACAATTAAAGAAACCATATCCCCAATTCCAAGAGCCAAGCAAGTCCCAAAAACTAATGTACACGTAACAATCCCCTGCCGGCCGAAAACTAACAAAACCATTTCTAGCTTCACCGAAACTCAGCCACCAAGATAACCAGCATCATCAAGCCCGACTCGGATCAAACGATGGCAACATTCCAGTTTCCCCGATAATGAGTTGGCACCACCATCAGCCCAAAAAAAAAGAACTTGTCACAACCTACTTGCCATTACAGGATACACATGGAGTAGCAACCTGGTCAATCCATCCATTTAACTGTTGAAGACGGACAAATCACACAGCCCAAAATGGTTTTTGAGTTGTCACTGCAGTTGAATTGCTGCCGAGTGATTCTTCGCTGCTTTCGTCAGGGTCATCATCTTCATCCCCATATTCCATCAATTTGACCAGGGTATCTGCAGAAAATAACACAAAAACCTCGTGGGATAGATTATTTCAAAGTATAGCTAATCCAAATGGAAAATAAAAAAGTCAATAACTTGAACATGGGGGAAGCAATGAGCAAATTCATCCTTTTTTATCTTTCTGACAGCAAAACCATCAAAATCTGCAATCAAATCAAGGTTTCAGGATGAAACTACTAATTTTGTAGCCTACCAGGTATAATTGCAGCTCTTGTTTTGTCCAAACTCCTGGCGTTATCATGTACTTCCAGACTAGATTTAGGTGCAGTAAATTTTGGAGGAGGGGGTGGGGGCATGCTTTTTGGTGGAGGCGGTGGCATTGCTTTAGATGATGGCAGTATAAACTTCTTTGGAGGTGGCATGGTTGATATATTTCTTGAACCCATGTCTAACTGTGGCTCGCTCAGCTTCAAACATGCTGATTCCTGCGAAAAGGCAAGAAAAAATGGCAGCATTAGCTCGGACAGAGTAACGAACTTCTATGGCACCGGTCCCTGAACTTCATCCCTAATTTGGGTGTGTTACTGCTGCATGCACGACTCAAATACAACCAACCTTCGAAGGTATGCTCTAAATACTCTATTTGTGCTCAGTCTATAGCTGTATCGACACAAGCACTAACCCAAGGAAAAAGAATCCATAAATTAGAATAGCAACCTAAGGAAAAATGTGATAGCCAGCAGGAGTTGCTCCTGCATATTCTAATCTGCAGAGAGCCAACAGTGCTCTCAGCTTATACAAGATTTATAGTTTTAATTACATGGCTAGCATTAATCCGCAGCAATAAATAAATAGCTCTCCCTTCAAATATCAACTTAAAAGGGGATAAATTTGGGAGGTCCTGATCTAGTACTAGAGCCAGCAAGATGTCGTAGCTTAAAGATGAGCTAAAAAAAAAAACAGCAATACAGAAGGATCTCTAAGTGATTTCTTTAATCAACTCGTCTCTGCTATTCTATGTTAAGCAAGAAGAATACTTTCTACCGTCATTTCAACAGATTAATTGCTTGTTAAGAAAAAAGGTCCTTTCTACATAGCTCAATGAAACCGAGTGCCATTGACTTGCGGAAGCTAAAATATCAATAACATAGCAAAACATGAAATGCATTTCATGAGAAGGTGCAACAAATAAAGGAGGTATCAGTTCCAGGCTGGGAATCAGTTTGCAGCTGTCCGTTGAACTCTCCAAAAGTAAATACACTGTGACACATAAAATCCACTGTTCCTACAACAGGAGTCCAGTATCTGGCAGTTAGCTTCACAGAAGGTCAGAGAAAATACCTGGAATATCAAACAGTTAAAGTCAGGGGAAAAAATAGATTAGTAAGCAAAAACCCATAGGGCCGCAAGTAATCTCAAAGTGATTAATAACCATCAGTGGAATAACCTGTGCATATAAATGTTAAAAGCAAAGGCACATGAATAAAGACAAGTGTAAGAACATTATCAATGGTATGAACCCTCCTTACCCATGGCAGTTCAAACCATCCATCCATGCAACAAAGTCACAGCCTTACAAACATCAAGTGAAAAAATCTCCTCATAACTACACACGAGGACTCTTATCTACTATATAATGGTTTAAGCTCAGTTTTTATATTCAATTTAACTCGCATCAAACTGATTTTACCCACATTTTCCCACGTGATTTGGTTTAGAACTTTTAAGGCACTGTAAGAGTCGATAAAAAGGCATCTAGTATCTTCACAGCAAAAAGCAGTCTCAAGAATTCACTCGTACCTGATAATTTGGTGCTGGATCCTTGTTACCAACTGGCAACTCCTGAAACTTCCGCCTCTGTGGAGGCCTTTTGTCTTTCTCAGAATCAGGCTTAGTACTCAGCTCAGACATCACACTTGCCGATGCTGGTGCAGAGACAACAGAAGATGTGACAGAAGTTGAATGTTTTAGAACCAATGCAACTTGTTGCAAAGGAGTGGCTTGAGGATATATTCCTTCATATCCACTATATCTCGTTCCACCAGTTACCAAAGGCTGGGAATGGTGGACCATGTTTGGTTGAGCCTGAAAGCAACCTTGCACTCCCCCAGACACTGCCCCTTGAGTGAAAACAGAACTTACCCCGGGGACCATTGGTGACGAAAGGGGTGGAGATGTAGTAAAGCCACTAGTAGATGTCACACCAGCAGCTGGATTTGTACTTTCTGTTACCTCACTTCCAGAACTGTTTGATCCCACCACCAACTGCTGAGGAGGTGGAACAGCACCATACACCTTAGAGGACGATACCCTGTGCAAAATTAGAGCCAAAATGGTCACCATGATCAATTAAACTGTATTTTGCAACAAAGTGTCAGGAATAAGAAATTAGTTCCATAGATAAAAATGATTTTTTATTTAGAAAAGAGAGGTGGATGTATCGAAGGTTAAAGTAACATGTAGCATGAAAAAGAATTTTCTCTGTGAGTGACAGCCAGTTAACATTTCTAGTTTTTTCAGGTTACAAAAGGAAGAAGACCATCTATAATTCTCACGGAAGAAATAAGAGGAGAAATTAAAGCTACTGGAAATGCACTTTATAATTGACTAATGTTTGTCAATGAGAATATCTCTTAACACATTTGGAAGGAAAATATGGTGAATATTCATTTATATCTTTACAATAAAAAAGAAAAGAAAAGAAAAGGAAGTGTTAAAATAACACGTGGTAGGACACAAATGGAGTCTAGCAACAAGAAAAGTAATTTTTGTAAGCAGTTCTTTCATTATTTGGAAGAAATAAAGCAAAGAAAAGGTAGAGGTAGCACCAATTGGCAGCAAATATCGGTCAATGTTGAAGCAAATTCAATGAAGATTTTCCAATTTGGTGAGACAACATATCATTAAATGCAGCACTCAGTATAAGCAATACGAATACTAAGACACATGCCCAAGAATGGCAATAAAATCAGCCAAAAATACTTTAATAAGCAACATGACCATAAAGTGAAGGTTATCCAATAAACACAGCATAAGTCACCAACTAACAAATCCTTTCACATTCAGAATCAATTGATTCTTAGAAGGCCAACAAGCTCAAGAAAAGTAGCAAATGCTCTTGTTGACTCTCTGATATGTAGAACATCCAAGCTGAAGGAATGTCAGGATACTCTAATTCCAGCATAACCAGGCCCTTTTACCTGGAGGCACCGCACTCCAGGTAAAAAGGGGCCTGGTTATGCTGGAATTAGAGTATCCTGACATTCCTTCAGCTTGGATGTTCTACATATCAGAGAGTCAACAAGAGCATTTGCTACTTTTCTTGAGCTTGTTGGCCTTCTAAGAATCAATTGATTCTGAATGTGAAAGGATTTGTTAGTTGGTGACTTATGCTGTGTTTATTGGATAACCTTCACTTTATGGTCATGTTGCTTATTAAAGTATTTTTGGCTGATTTTATTGCCATTCTTGGGCATGTGTCTTAGTATTCGTATTGCTTATACCGAGTGCTGCATTTAATGATATGTTGTCTCACCAAATTGGAAAATCTTCATTGAATTTGCTTCAACATTGACCGATATTTGCTGCCAATTGGTGCTACCTCTACCTTTTCTTTGCTTTATTTCTTCCAAATAATGAAAGAACTGCTTACAAAAATTACTTTTCTTGTTGCTAGACTCCATTTGTGTCCTACCACGTGTTATTTTAACACTTTCTTTTCTTTTTTTTTCTTTTTTATTGTAAAGATATAAATGAATATTCACCATATTTTCCTTCCAAATGTGTTAAGAGATATTCTCATTGACAAACATTAGTCAATTATAAAGTGCATTTCCAGTAGCTTTAATTTCTCCTCTTATTTCTTCCGTGAGAATTATAGATGGTCTTCTTCCTTTTGTAACCTGAAAAAACTAGAAATGTTAACTGGCTGTCACTCACAGAGAAAATTCTTTTTCATGCTACATGTTACTTTAACCTTCGATACATCCACCTCTCTTTTCTAAATAAAAAATCATTTTTATCTATGGAACTAATTTCTTATTCCTGACACTTTGTTGCAAAATACAGTTTAATTGATCATGGTGACCATTTTGGCTCTAATTTTGCACAGGGTATCGTCCTCTAAGGTGTATGGTGCTGTTCCACCTCCTCAGCAGTTGGTGGTGGGATCAAACAGTTCTGGAAGTGAGGTAACAGAAAGTACAAATCCAGCTGCTGGTGTGACATCTACTAGTGGCTTTACTACATCTCCACCCCTTTCGTCACCAATGGTCCCCGGGGTAAGTTCTGTTTTCACTCAAGGGGCAGTGTCTGGGGGAGTGCAAGGTTGCTTTCAGGCTCAACCAAACATGGTCCACCATTCCCAGCCTTTGGTAACTGGTGGAACGAGATATAGTGGATATGAAGGAATATATCCTCAAGCCACTCCTTTGCAACAAGTTGCATTGGTTCTAAAACATTCAACTTCTGTCACATCTTCTGTTGTCTCTGCACCAGCATCGGCAAGTGTGATGTCTGAGCTGAGTACTAAGCCTGATTCTGAGAAAGACAAAAGGCCTCCACAGAGGCGGAAGTTTCAGGAGTTGCCAGTTGGTAACAAGGATCCAGCACCAAATTATCAGGTACGAGTGAATTCTTGAGACTGCTTTTTGCTGTGAAGATACTAGATGCCTTTTTATCGACTCTTACAGTGCCTTAAAAGTTCTAAACCAAATCACGTGGGAAAATGTGGGTAAAATCAGTTTGATGCGAGTTAAATTGAATATAAAAACTGAGCTTAAACCATTATATAGTAGATAAGAGTCCTCGTGTGTAGTTATGAGGAGATTTTTTCACTTGATGTTTGTAAGGCTGTGACTTTGTTGCATGGATGGATGGTTTGAACTGCCATGGGTAAGGAGGGTTCATACCATTGATAATGTTCTTACACTTGTCTTTATTCATGTGCCTTTGCTTTTAACATTTATATGCACAGGTTATTCCACTGATGGTTATTAATCACTTTGAGATTACTTGCGGCCCTATGGGTTTTTGCTTACTAATCTATTTTTTCCCCTGACTTTAACTGTTTGATATTCCAGGTATTTTCTCTGACCTTCTGTGAAGCTAACTGCCAGATACTGGACTCCTGTTGTAGGAACAGTGGATTTTATGTGTCACAGTGTATTTACTTTTGGAGAGTTCAACGGACAGCTGCAAACTGATTCCCAGCCTGGAACTGATACCTCCTTTATTTGTTGCACCTTCTCATGAAATGCATTTCATGTTTTGCTATGTTATTGATATTTTAGCTTCCGCAAGTCAATGGCACTCGGTTTCATTGAGCTATGTAGAAAGGACCTTTTTTCTTAACAAGCAATTAATCTGTTGAAATGACGGTAGAAAGTATTCTTCTTGCTTAACATAGAATAGCAGAGACGAGTTGATTAAAGAAATCACTTAGAGATCCTTCTGTATTGCTGTTTTTTTTTTTAGCTCATCTTTAAGCTACGACATCTTGCTGGCTCTAGTACTAGATCAGGACCTCCCAAATTTATCCCCTTTTAAGTTGATATTTGAAGGGAGAGCTATTTATTTATTGCTGCGGATTAATGCTAGCCATGTAATTAAAACTATAAATCTTGTATAAGCTGAGAGCACTGTTGGCTCTCTGCAGATTAGAATATGCAGGAGCAACTCCTGCTGGCTATCACATTTTTCCTTAGGTTGCTATTCTAATTTATGGATTCTTTTTCCTTGGGTTAGTGCTTGTGTCGATACAGCTATAGACTGAGCACAAATAGAGTATTTAGAGCATACCTTCGAAGGTTGGTTGTATTTGAGTAGTGCATGCAGCAGTAACACACCCAAATTAGGGATGAAGTTCAGGGACCGGTGCCATAGAAGTTCGTTACTCTGTCCGAGCTAATGCTGCCATTTTTTCTTGCCTTTTCGCAGGAATCAGCATGTTTGAAGCTGAGCGAGCCACAGTTAGACATGGGTTCAAGAAATATATCAACCATGCCACCTCCAAAGAAGTTTATACTGCCATCATCTAAAGCAATGCCACCGCCTCCACCAAAAAGCATGCCCCCACCCCCTCCTCCAAAATTTACTGCACCTAAATCTAGTCTGGAAGTACATGATAACGCCAGGAGTTTGGACAAAACAAGAGCTGCAATTATACCTGGTAGGCTACAAAATTAGTAGTTTCATCCTGAAACCTTGATTTGATTGCAGATTTTGATGGTTTTGCTGTCAGAAAGATAAAAAAGGATGAATTTGCTCATTGCTTCCCCCATGTTCAAGTTATTGACTTTTTTATTTTCCATTTGGATTAGCTATACTTTGAAATAATCTATCCCACGAGGTTTTTGTGTTATTTTCTGCAGATACCCTGGTCAAATTGATGGAATATGGGGATGAAGATGATGACCCTGACGAAAGCAGCGAAGAATCACTCGGCAGCAATTCAACTGCAGTGACAACTCAAAAACCATTTTGGGCTGTGTGATTTGTCCGTCTTCAACAGTTAAATGGATGGATTGACCAGGTTGCTACTCCATGTGTATCCTGTAATGGCAAGTAGGTTGTGACAAGTTCTTTTTTTTTGGGCTGATGGTGGTGCCAACTCATTATCGGGGAAACTGGAATGTTGCCATCGTTTGATCCGAGTCGGGCTTGATGATGCTGGTTATCTTGGTGGCTGAGTTTCGGTGAAGCTAGAAATGGTTTTGTTAGTTTTCGGCCGGCAGGGGATTGTTACGTGTACATTAGTTTTTGGGACTTGCTTGGCTCTTGGAATTGGGGATATGGTTTCTTTAATTGTCATTCCGTCTGCATATGATTTGGGGTCCTTCGTTCATCTTCATTGACTTGGTGTCACTGTCATGTATTTCGGAAGTCGTCGTCTACTTGGAAGGCTGGTTTGGGTGATGATGTTGGAAAGTTTATATGCGGCAAGCTCGGGGGGATCTGCATTATCAAGCGATAGTAGGCTGGTTTGGGTGATGATGTTGGAAAGTTTATATGCGGCAAGCTCGGGGGGATCTGCATTATCAAGCGACTAGCGCGATTCATTCAGATGATAGAGCTGAACAATATCAAAAGGCAGTGGCCGGACCTGAGATGAAGGTGACGTGTTGCGAAACATGCGACAGCTATCCCCCATCAATGACCATAATTTTAATTAATGCGGCTCGTTGTCATCTGGGTTTCGATGCCACCGTTGTACAAGATGTTAGGATTCAGTTACTTTGTAGAATAGTTTGAAGAATAGGAATAAAATAAGGTTTACAGATGAAATCTTCCATTTTGGAAATCACCACATTGAATAAGCAACCTCCCACCTTTTTTTTTTTATTATCTCTGTTTGGTTGTTCCCTCGTAAATAGCAAATAAAAGTTCATGACTTTGGGAGGGGCTTTCCCGCAAGAAGGACTTGAAGAGCTGAAGAGCGGCTCTGGGCTTGAAAAGAGGGACTTCATGACCTGCTCCTCTCACCGTCGCAAATGTTAGCCCTTCATATACCTCCGTCCACCCTCCAACCTACATGACAACATCAGTACCTAAATTGATCAGCCTCCATCAAACATTTCACACACGCGGTATTTTCTTCGTTAGTAAAGGGAGATGCCGACCTGTTTCTTGGCATACCAAGGGTACCACGGGATCTTGGTCGCCAGTTTGAGCTGCGCGAGCGAGTATCTAGTTGCTGTAACGGGTACCACTGAGTCCACGTCGCCGCTGCGATTATTTTCGTTTTTCCAAGGCAGCAAAAGAAAATGTCAACTTGAATTCTTACAAGGAAATGATGTGCAACTACGTGGCACTGGAGAAGAGATAAACCGGCCAACCTGAAGACCCACACTCGGAGGCCACCGGCAATCATCTCCCTGTAGATGGGCAGGATCGACACCTCGGTGTCGTTCCAATTCCGGTTCAACACTTCACTGCCATCAAGAAACAGAACAACATACAGTCATGATATCTCCATTTGGACTACGGAAAAATTGACGGTCACTTCATTATACTTGTTTTGACAAGAGGAGCAAAAACAGTTGCAATTCAAATTGAACCTGCAAGCGGTCCACTTGTAGGGAATCTTGGTGGTGTTGGCATGGAGTGCTCTCTGCACATCAGGCCTGTTGTAGTATGTCTCTGCATACTTCTCTGTACAGGGATCGTACCCAGATATCTGCCTCAAAATCTTTTTTTTTTTTCCATACATAAAAGGGGTAAAAAAAAAAATTAACTTTCTAGTACTCCATCATGACAGGTATATGTAATAATGTTCGAACAGATACAGGCACGTGAATAGAGAAGGAGTACAAACTTCATATGTCATTGCGGGTACACCCGGCACCCACGCGACAGCATACGCAAGTACCATGCTACGTATACTAAGGACTCTGTTAAACATTGCTAAGCAACACTTAGTTATGATTTTGGGATAATCCAAGGTTGCGAAAATAGAGGCTCGACTATTTAAAAGCCAATGAAACATAATGTAAGCTGCATGAACTTAAATTCATGCCTTTGACGCATGCAAGAGGCCCAGATCAGAATTATTCGCACGCAATTGTTGGGGTTTGACCATAGGGCTCGCCAGAACTTGTTAAGCAAAATCAAGATTATTACAACTTACCAATCAACCATGATAACACAATAACAGTAACAATTGTGCATGGCAAATGAAACAGCACGCCAACGAAGGGAAGCAGGGGTACCTTGTTGTGGTGGGGGCGGTGAGGGAGGCGGATGGACTGCCGCGTGGAGGCAGCGGAGCCGTCGGAGGAGTTGCAGGGGGGAGCGTAGATGTTGTACTGGTCGATGTTGCCGAACTCTTGGTCCATGGCGTAGGAGTAGAGCGACTCGCACTCGTTCGACTCCTTCTGCCGGCGGAAGTCGCACGTGCTCATCAGCTGCTCGTACGTCCGGTCCGATATCATCGCGTGGCTCCACCAGTACGTCACCGTCCCCATGTTGTCGTAGTAGTTGTCCGTCACTGCATTCCCTACCTGCATAATCTCTCAATTATATTCATCTTCCGAAGATGGTGAACTAATATTTCATAATTAGGACTAGGGGTCATGAAATTTTTTTGTAGAGTCCCTCAATTGATTAAATCCCTAGTCTGCTTGGCTTCTCGAAAGCAGA
>JAGVVM010002716.1:0-17373 GCA_019149425.1 Psidium friedrichsthalianum
GATCATTTCATATCGTTGATTGTGTAATTCTTATTATGTTGTTGTTGGTAGTTGATTACCATTTTTAGAACCCTTCGACTTTTTAGGCTCTATCTATTTACAAGAAAATAACATTCACGAAATATTAGACCTAGGATACTTAACTACGTAGGCAACGAAAGGGCGTCGTAGCTATCGTACTAAGTCCCCGGTCTCTAGCTCTACTGTTTTCTAGGATCGAACGATCTCTCCTAAACATCCGTTCGGCAGGGTTTTCCAGTCATCCTTCCAGTATGCTGGTGGCGACTCCGATGGTTGCACACTATTCACAATGTCCCCGACCCGCACTACGGTCGACCTCGATTAAATTTCCTGACGAATCATTGGTATTGGCCGGAGAGACCGAGCTAAGCCCAGATACCAGAGGGTCCTAGCAATCCATTAACTCCCTCGGGATCCGGAAATTTCGGGAAGGTCGCGACATGCACAACCATCTAATGAAGAGACAAATCTCAACTGTTGCCCCACACCTGTGACTGGTATATAAAGGATTGTGACCATCATGCCATAGAGGCTGATCAATGATCAGCCATATTGTACCTGTGAAACACAGCCATCCAATCATACAGCCAGTATTGTGGCTCAGGTCTGAGGCTATTAACACACCAAAGCCAGAGCGATTGAGACATTGACCCAAGCACGAGCTCCATGTTAGTGAATCCTCTTCATCTGTTCAGTGGATTCAATCGAACTCGTTTCGATCGAACACCTGTGTTTTCCAGCTTAGACATCTAACGTCCGATGACTTGTGACTCGTCATCTCTATTGGGTGGTATCCAATCCTAATAGCGAGGCTGTGAACACACTGGTCTCAACCGGCTCGTGGATGCCCAATCCACGATCTTTCGACTAGGAACCATTTGAAGATGATATACTAATGATGAACCGTCACACATATTCTTGACACCTCAAGAATGGTATTAGTTCCAACTGATCTAATGGACTTTATTCATTTAAAATAAAGGGACCACGATGATAAACGAGCGTCTTGCCATTATACAATATCGATAGTATAATATTTATGCCATACATGTGACAATCACATGTTATTTTAGGGCATACTCCTAAAACTAAGACAATGAAATATGAAAGGAAAGAAGGGATAAAAATTCGTCTACTAGCCTTGTCCAACCAATACAATCTATAATGATTTATTGATATTAAAGGAAAATAACTCTAATCAACCTCCCATTGATATGTCTTTGATTTGGCATCAAATTAGCAACTAATTCAAGCAAGATATGTCTTGAATACGACATTAAATCAACGATGAATCATATTTTGAATGTACAGTGAAATTAGCAATCAATCACATTTTGAATATGCCATAGAATCAGCAATCAATATGGTGAATCGCCATGGAATTAGCAATAATCAATATGGTGAATTGTCATGAAATCACCAATATTATTAGTAAGGAAAATAATAAATACTTTATTATCGAAAATCTTAGTCGATTGTCTTCATTTCGGCATGATCTATCAAGCAAGTTGTGACAAAATTAGCCTTGGTTTGATCAATAATGATTGTGTAGAACTTGTGGATGGAATCAAGGATTGCTCATTAACGTCGAATGTATCATTGATGGTATAATCGGATGTTACTGTATCATTCTCCCGGGTTATTTGAGATTTCACCTCAAATCTGGTAGATCTTCATCCTCCAAGTAAGGAGATATATCTCTTACATTGAAAGTCATCGAAACTCCAAGCTCTCTAAAAGTTCTATTTTATATGCATTATCACCAATTCTCTTTAGAACTTTAAAATGGACCATCGGCTCTCGGCAACAAGTTGTTCTTTTACTTGGATGGAAATTTTTCCTTCCTTAGATGAATCCACACAAGATCACCTAATTGGAAATTAGCTTCTTTATATACTGATTAGCTTTATCCTTGTAAGACTCATTGGCCTTTTCAATGTAGATCGGTAATCGATTATAAGCAAATTTAGCATATACAAACTTTAAATCCAATCTTTCAAGGACTTACTCGCCATACCTCTAAAGAGAATAGTGAGAGTGCGATTGGTTTACCTTTGTGTGGCCATCAGTTTGGAGATGACAAGCGGTGCTAAATAAGAGTCGAGTACCAAGCATCCTCCATAAAGTCTTCCAAAAGTAACTTAGAAAATTGGAATCAAAATTAGACATTATGGTTTTGGGAACTCCATTTAAATGAATGATCTCCTTAAAGTATAAATATGCAACATGGGAAGCATTATCCGTTTTGTGACATGGCGCAAATGAGCCATCTTGGAAAACTGATCAACAACCATTGTAATGGCATCTTTTCCCCATTGAGTGCTAGGAAGAGCCACAATAAAATTCATACTCACATCTTTCTAGAGTTACATGGGAACAAGAAGTGGAGTTTATAATTTCTGATGGAATTAACTTTTGGCTCTTTGACAAGTCGCACACCTTGAGATAACAGTATGCACGTCTCCGATTATTTTTTACCAATAAAAGTGCTCTTGAAGTACCTCAAGAGTTTTGTTGATGTTAAAATGACCAGCCAATCCACCACCATGCACCTCGCGATCAATAACTCTCTAAAGAAACTCTTTAGCTTGCAGAGTTTGTTACCTTTAAAAGAAATCCATTTTAAACAGAATAAACACCATGACTTCCATGTTTGCAATAAAAAATAATGGATGAGAACTTTAGATCTTCAGAATAGAGTTCTTGTATCAAATGAAAGCTAATATTCCGTGAATTAAGGACAATAAGCATGGAGTATCTTCTTGATAAGGCATCTGCTATGATATTAGTGTGGCTAGGTTTATATTTCGAAACAAAAGAGAATGATTGAAGAAACTCTACCTATTTGGCATGCCTTGAGTTGAGTTTGTGTTGGCCACTAATATATTTGAGGGCCTCATGATCAGAATGAAGAACAAATTGCTTCAGCCTCAAATGGTGACTCCAATGATCAAGAACCCTTATGATGGCATAGAATTCTTTATCATAATTAGAGTAGTTCCTTCTTGATTATGTTAACTTCTCACTGAAATAAGCCAAAGGCTTTTGGACTTGGACAATAACAACACCGATCCCATCTCCACTAGTATCCTATTCAACTTCAAATACTGTATCAAAATCTAGAATGAAAAGAATAGGAGACTCACAAAGTTTTTGTTTGGCAACTTCAAGGCATTGTGGGCAACCTTGGTCCACTTAAATGATCCCTTCTTCATGTATTCAGTAATGGGAGTTATAATGGTGCTAAAGTCTTCACGAATCGCCTATAAAATGAGACAAGACCATGAAAGCTCCTCATGTCTGAAATGGACTTTGGAGCTGGCCATGTCTTCATTGCCTTCACCTTGGATCAATCTACAGAAATCTCATCCTTCGAAATAACATAACTAAGGAATACGACACTTGAAGAGAAGAACTCACACTTTTCCATCTTGATATAAGATTATGTTTTCTTGAGACTCCAAAGACTTGTTTCAAGTGAGATAAATGCTCATCTTTTCCCTTGCTATGTACAAGAATATCATCAAAATAGACAACCACAAAATGTCCAATAAAGGGATAAAGTACCTCATTCATAAGCTTCATGAAAGTGCTTGGAGTATTAGAAAGTCCGAATGACATAACTAGCCACTTATAGAGGCCTCCTTTAGTTTTGAAGGTTGTCTTTCATTCATCTCATGCTTTCATTCTGATTTGGTGGTAACTACTTCGTAAATAGATTTCGGAGAACACCATAGAGCCATATAATTCATCAAGTATATCATCAAGTCTAGGTATGTGGTACCTATACTTAATGGTTATATCATTGATAGCTCGGCTATCCACACACATTCTAAAAGAGCTATCCTTCTTTGGCACAAGTAGGGTTGGAACGGAACAAGGGCTCATGCTTTTCCTTACATATCCTCTAGCACGTTTACTTGCCTTTGTAACTCCTTAGATTCTTTTGGATTGTATCGATAGGCAACCTTGTTGTGGAGCAGAACACCCAGAAAGTAAGTCGACTTGATGTTCAATACCCCTCAAGGGAGGTAATCCAGGTGGTAAATCCTTCGAAAACATATCTTTAAATTCATGCATCAAGGAATGCAATTCATGGTGTAAGGATCTCTCTATCTCACTCTTTTTGCTTTCAACCATAAATAATGGAAAAATGGCCTTTTGTTTGTGAATGGCTTTCTCAACTCGTGTTTCACTCAAGAAAAAGTTTTCCTTGCTAGTGTTTACCACCTCAGGTTTGTTTTTGTGGATCAAAGAGAGGCTTAAAAGGAAAAGTATACCACAAGTGCCATAACTTTTATGCGGCACTCATTTGAGTACCATAAATTTTTTTTGTTTACTTGAGTACCACATTGGAGGAGGATTGTTCGCTTGAGTGCCACTTCAGTTTTTTCGGCATCCACGTAAATGATGGCACTCAAGTAGTCGATTTTTAAAAGTTATGGCACTCAAGTGAACAAAAAAAAAGTTATGGCATTTAAGTGAGCGTTGTACAAAATTTATGGCACTTGCAGTGTACTTATCCCAAAGTTTAAAGGTGCAAGAGTGATGTATTTCTATTCCTTGTGAAATGAGTAACTATTTTTATAGCCATCATGCATAGCTTTTATATCGAATTACCCAAGCCTTCCCAATAATAAATGGTATGCATCCATAGAAATAATATCCGATCTTGATAATTTTTGTCAATTGAGAATAATGCAAGAGCTTGTTTGGTTATTTGGAGATCACTTCCTTAGTTAAGATATAGAAGTTTTTAAGGTTGAGATTGCTTAGAAGTTGGTAGTTTCAACTTCTCAATTATGGTTGTTGATGCCACATTGGTGTAGCTTCCTACATCAATGATCAACGTACACACCTTGCCATTAATTGTGCAATGTGTTTGGAAGATCTTCTCCCTTTACTCCTCTACATTTGCTACAACCATGATATGTAAAGCCCTTCGGATGGTCAGCAATTCGCTGTCATCAGCTTGCTCCACAGCCTCATCATTCTTCTTTGATCCAAACTCCTTTTTTTCTTGTGATCCAAATCAATTATTTCAATTTTTTGAAGGGTCATAACCCTCTTATTAGAATAATTTGCCTGAAAATGCCCATAGCCATGGCATTTAAAGTATTTTCTTCCTTCATCGTCAGGTTTTTTGGGAAGTTCTTTGAAAGATTATGTGGCCTTCTCCTTGCTTTTATCCTTCATCAACGTACTCTCGACCTTGTTAGAAGAAGCACCCTTAAAGAAGGATGTCCCCTTTGTCGAGGTTGTAGTTGGCTAGCCCCTTGCCACGCTTAAGCTATTTCTCCACTTTCATGGCCAGCTTACAAATATCTTTGAAGGTCCAATATGGTTGAAGCTCGACCAAATCTTTGGCATCCTGCTTCAATCCTTCGATGAAATGAGCAATGGTATGCTTTTGCACTTTTAGAATATCACATCTCATAAGGAGTTGTTTAAACTTCCTAATATACTCTTTAACACTCATCAAATGTTGTCTAAGAGAGTTTAAGAGAGTTTAGCATTAGAAACAATTCTTACTTATGATTGACAGACAAGAACCTCTTTTTCATAAGCTTATTGAGTTTCTTTCCAAGATTTAACTATACTTTTGCCTTTATCTGCCACATTGGAATTCACAACCAAATGTGTCTTTGTTCCAACAACCCTGTAAAAGCCCTATATCCTTCTCAAGTTCTTTGATTTTTCAGATTTTCCCATCAAAATGAATGGTACTTTTCAAATTTAAGAATAATAACCTTTCATCTATTTTCATCCAACTATGATTTGAACTCAAATACTCATTCTAGAGCATGCAACCAATCAATAAAATCATGAGGATTAATGCCACCTTCAAATTTTGGTACTTCTACCTTGATGTCGCGGTCATTGTTGTTGTTTCTTCCTCTTATCCATTTAGCTCGATAGTTTGAATCACCAGAATCATCTCTTGTGTTACTGGATTCATCACTGGAATTTGAACGAGGATCGTCATAGTGCAGATGATTAATGGGAGGTCCCCGCATCAGCAAATCTTGTCCCTCTTGGTTCTCTAGTAGGTTGAGGACTCGCTCCGTTGTCGCTGGAGTTGAGTTATTGCACAATTTCTCCTTTTGCCGTGGGCTTGCTCCAAAGTTAAGCCTCTTCAAATAGTTGGATCACCCATTGTAGCAAAAAGGAATCACTTAAGACAATTCAACCTAGAGCTTTGATACTAATTTGATCCATGCGTGATGTGGGCAAATGCATTTTGAGTTTTTATGGAAGGAATAATGGATCGATAAGAGTTTATATGATAAATATCGAAAGATGAACACAAATAAAGATATGTTACAATCAGATCAAGGCCTAAAGGCACGCCACCAACCAAGAGTCAAGATCGGGATTTAGGACTAAAGTTCACAACCAAGGTTTAAAGTATAACCACTAACCTATGCTAAAAGGCTTTTGGTTCACTATCAAGGTAGAATCTAATTTTCAAGGCTAAAGAAATCGATATAAAGCAAATTCAATTCAAAAGAGGAATTCTCATTCATTTATTCATCAAATCTCTATGTTATAATGGAGAACGCTCGTCTATTTATAGAAAGACTAAGGCAAATGAAATATGAAACGAAATAAAGGAAAAACATTTGTCCACCAGCCTTATCCGACCAATATAATCTTCAATGATTTACGAATGTCAAAGGAGAATAACTCTAATTAGCCTCCCATTAATATGTTTTTGAATTGATATCAAATCAACAACTAATTCAGGCAAGATATATCTTGAATATGTCATTAAATCAGCTATCAGTCACATTTTGAATGTGCTATGGAATCATCAATCAATCATATCTTGAATATGTCATGGAATCAGTAATCAATCTAGTGAATTGCCATGGAATTAGCGACAATCAATCTGGAGAATCGCTATGATATCAATAATATTATTGGTAAGGGAAATAATCAATACTTTATTATTGACAATCCTAGTCAATTGTCCTCATTTAGGCATGATCCATCAAAGCAAATTGTGGCCAATATCGGCTTTGGTCCATATGAACAATGATTGTACAGAACTTGTAGATGGAATCAATGATTGCTCATTAAGGTTGGGTATATCATTGGTGATATAATCAGATGCTACCATGTCAGTCATTCAATCTTGTGAAGTGGAAAACACTCTAGCATTAAATAGGCCACCGAAATATTTACCTCCTTTGCGATTTTTGCTAGCAAATTGGAAAAAAAAAACTCATGTGTAAATTAGCAAATTGGGTCATTCAACCTTGTGATGTAAATGACACTCTAGCATTAGATAAGCCACCGAGAGATTTACTTACTTTGTTGATAGGAGATTAGATTGGATAAAATGTAACTAGAAAATTGGGAAGGAAACTTATATGGTTAGTAAGTTAGGTCATTTAACCTTGTGATGTAAATGACATTCTAACATTAGAACCGTTATCGAGAGATTTACTTTCTTTGGTGATAAAAGATTAGACTATATCAGGTTTTGCTAGCATAGTAATAGTGCAACACCTGGCTTTGCCCCTTTTCTTACAAAAGAAAAAAAAGATGTAGAATTTACAAATTCACGTAATTATCAATACTTTCATCACTCCTTTTGGTTATGCACAATCCTTTCATCTCACATTAGTTTAGAAATTTGCATGATCTAAACTAATTTGTAATTTATATATCTCATTTTGTTTGATAATTTAAACAAATTATACCGTTTCATAAATTGTTGGTCACGTTTATGTGAAATTTTGATCATGCAGAGATTCTAGTCAATCATTAAAGCTGTGTGGTATAATTATTTTGGTTATTCTATAGGGTCAACTATAGAGAAAACATATAAGGCAAAAAAAAATTTAGATTAAATTGGCATCACTGTAATAGATTTAGGACTTTTTTGGTAATTTTCTTGAAAGGATGGGGCTATTTCATAAGGGATTGCAAATAGCATAAGGCAATAAGAAAATTATATATTGCTTATCTTTAGAGAGACAAATACAACTAAGAATTTTATCATGTGCATCTAGAAATATTCCCCTAATCCTAGATCCCTCATTATCTAAATCATAAAGAAAGAAACAAATTTAGTATGCAGCACCCTGCTCCGAGTGCTACCGCTAGAGCCGTGACATCCCAGGCTGTCACATTTAACTAGTACTTTCACTTAATGTTTATTGTCATGCAACAGAATATCCATATATAACAAAATTTGAGACTCGACAAGCTACTAATGTAACGGCAACACATAGTACCAATACCCATAATTATAAACATAAGTTCGTACAGGTTATATTCATCGGTGTCAACAAGAGAATGTTAGGCTAGGGATTATATATGATACCTAATCCCAACTACGCATATTCGGTACATCTATTAGCCGTCCCCAAATCAAAATGCCGCAACTACTAACTCCACATCTGTGGACTTCCAAGAATGCGTCTTGGTCATCCCAAATCCACCTAGGCCACTGCTGCAGCCACCCCTCCTCTAGTGGCTCTTGTCGTTGTCCCCACCATCATCGTCATCCCCATCGAACAGGTCATGTGGGATAGGGCCCTTGTGTTGTCCATCGATCACGATGAACATAGATACAAACTTTTAAGTCACAGGGGCCAAGCCAACTCCCACATCGATCTTCAGGGTAGCAATCACACGAGTGAAAGTGATTCCATGCTCGGTGGGGACCTTAAAGTCCTGAGTCTCCATCTCTAACTCGATAGGAAGGCCAAAACAAGAGCCAGGTGGAATCAGGATGGACCCTATATCTGTCAGTCTAAAGAAAAAACAACGATACCACAAGTGTAAGTAATTTAGCGAGTAAATCCAATCACTTTAATACACACTTGATTCACCATACCATTCAAGTCTATGACGAGCGAGCCAACTAATTTACGATCTAACGAACGAATAGAATTCAACAAATTCACATGAAGGGTATAATATGCAGATGAATGTATGCATGCACTCCCATGCACATTACTTACCATTGTTGTACTAGAGTCCATTTACCAACTCATATTTTCAATGGCTTTACTGTACCCGAGTTAATTACCACTCGTAACATTGGGTACTTTTTTTGGCTTTACCGTCGATCCTCATGGCTAACTCCCCACCATGAGCTTCTCACTCAAAGGCATTGTGTCTTATACCATGCGGTCCTTTTGGCTCCACCAACCAAGGCATCCCGACTCCCATGGGGTATTAAACACAATTATTGTTTTTCTTGTGGCTCTCAACCCTTTCACCAAGTGTATGTAATGCTATGCAATGTTATGTTTACCATGACAATATTAGCAAGCGAAGACGATCAAGTCCCAAAATAGAGATCCACTTAACTCGCAAGTGGATGCGATGACGCACGAATTTAAGATGTGCTCATGTTATGCCACATCGTATCTCTTCATTATAGTGCACAGCACGACAAGCTTTGCTTGCTATGACTATGAACATGTTCCATGCATTATACCATACATTTAATCTCAGGACAGTTCATGCGTGCCCATTGATTAGGCAATTCAAGTACTCATTGAATTACCAACTTATTCCAATCCAAGGCCGAACCACCTACCTTGTCCATTTACGAATTGAATCCATGAATTTTTATCGGTTAATCACTAAAACATCCTAAATATATTCATGGCATTAACATACAATAGATCAAGGTTCATACTATAGGATTCACTATCCAATTTGTAGCTCAAGATCGCTAAAAAGATCATTAGGAGTCACATACATCAGGTTCGGCACACAAGTTCATTAGAAGTCTTGTCTAATCGAATTAAAAGGGCACTCTCTCCACGTGCATCGCCAAGATAGTTTCGATTCAACCAATTAACTTGCTATCTTCTACAAGAAAATCTAGCGACGTATGAACCTAAAATTGAACTCTAAAAGCTAGACATGTTAGAGTTCCACTCGCTATTCACTCTTTTGGGCCGAGTATCTTTCACAAACTCTACTGCTTGAGTTCGAACTCCTTGTCTTGTCTTGCCAGTTCATCCTACCTTAGCCATGGCCGAAAGCATCATAAAACAAGAGTGGGTAAGAGAGAAAGAATTCCGCTCGCCTTAGCTGTTAAAATCAGCGGTTGTGCGGCTCGGCTTCCGGCGGAACTTCAGCGGTCACTGGTGTCGAAGAATAGGCTAGACTGAGAGCTTCACAAGGGTCTCCCATGAGTTTTTCTCAAGAGCAGATGGAATTTTGGATGCACTCTTTCTCTACCTTAATCGGGTAGAATGCACGACGAGGACCCCTAATGATGGGGTTCCCTTGTCTAAGTTCATGATGGTCTCTCTTTGGGGAGGCTTAGAAGCCATCCGCTAAGTGTCCACTTCCCATCTTGTCCATCACAGCTATCTCCCACGCACGGCAGCACTTCCACTTAGCAATTAATGGGGACTAATCCCATTTTCACACTACACGCACGGTTACTGCCACTTCCTTGAAATCTAGTGTGAAAATAACCTCCTTTATAAATCTTATTCACGTTACACAAACGTGGGGTCTTAAATTCGAATGTCCCGGATTCAGCATGTAAGGAAATTTCAAAACAGAATTCTCATAAAATTGTTCATCTATGTTGTCAAATAATTTATTGCGTCACGCTTCTTCTAGCATCGCTTACCAATTCTGTCTTAGCTGTTCCCATTATGCGGCCTCTTTAGTGTGCAAGAGACATCCTTAAACTCGACTAATTTATCTTCTCAATCTAGCTTATACGTAGCAACACGCTTATAATTTCATGTTTGCTAACCCATCTCGCGCCCAGCATTCATTCGTCTTAATTCTCGATTCATCCCATCCAATCGATACTTTGGAGCTTGCGCGAGATAATACAAGTCCTCGTGGAGCATATAATATTGCCAAGTAATTGCTCATTTTCTGTCCCGTACGCACATCCGTCTTGACTTCATTATTTCCACCCACGTTCCTCATTTTTATTTTTCATCTTTGTGCCAATACAATTAAGGACTCCTTCAAGGCATCATTCATGCATGTACCATGACATGAATCCCAAACATGATATACAGGAGACTTGTCTCCCCTTTCTTTCCTCTAATCTTTTGGAAGTAGCCTAAAACTTCAGCCCTCACAAGGTGTTCCATTACATGGTCGCACAACTTCCAATTAGTCGAATTCCTCAAAGCTTCCCGGAGTTAAACCCTACCTTTGAGTTAGTATTTCTATCCATGGTTTTGTGGACTTTGCATTCATTGTCGATTACCCTTTATAACTTATTACAAATACATTTCACAATATATCCAAAATGACCTAGCTTCATATAAAAGGGCAGGCTTCCCCCTCGTTATATAGACTTCCTACGATGCTATTGGATAGTAATTTTTGAAAAGGATATTTATTTAACAAGTCAAAATCGTCTCAATTTTCAACCTACTATGGTAATGATCGAGCATTACAGTCCAAGTAGCATTAATTTAGGAGGCTATTTTTTTGGGATGCTACATAGTATACTCTCAATCCTACATTTAACGCCTTCGTTTTCTTAAGTTGTTTCTAGTTATTAATCCTTCCTTGATTATCAAGACTCGTTTGGTCAAAAGGAATTGAGATGATGGAAATAAAATAACCAGAAACCGAAAAAAAAAAAACCGGGAATCCGAAATGTAATTAATCTCTAGGCTGTGTTATTTTCTAGTACTTTTTTTTGAATTGGGTACATGACGTGAATTTTACACACGATGAATTTATCAAATAACCTCATATAATATGATGCTTACCGTGTCAAGTTTTCTTCTGAAGAAAAGTTGTCAAATTAGAGTATTAATACCCCCATTATACCTCGACCCTGAATCTTCTAATGTAAACTTAGATCATCAGCCTAAGTGGCTAGACGGGCCCCGCCCGAGCTAGATGGGTTCGAGCAGATTTTTTTGAGCGGGCCTCGATAAAGTTAGTTAACTGCAAAGACGGACTTTGATGGGTTCATACACAAAGTTTTTCTTACGAGAGGCCTCGGACAAGGAATTTTGCCTGACCCTAACAGCCCGACATGTTCCGAAACCATCCAGTGATCACCTCTATTCTGAGTATATTGGATAATTATCAAAATATATTGATTGTGCTTCAGTAAAATGACCACAAAAGAAAGATAATTGAATGTCACATCTGGACTTTGAATGAAAAATAATTGAACCACTTCAGTAACCTTAGCGGTTCGCTCTGCTATTGATCATCTAAGCATTGCTCCAAGAGATCTTGCCATCTCCTGGCCCTAAAACTATATTTTCCTTGCGAGAATTCCGAGAAAGAATTGACGCCAGGAGAATTACTTATGCACAAGAGTTTTTTTTTTTTTTTTCTTTTCCGTCGGCTACATGCTATGCTTCTCGTTTGATTACAAATCAAAGCATTCTTAACGAGACCCGCAATTTCAAGATTCACTTAGTTTTAGGTACGAAAGGCTAGCTTTTTCTTCCCCGAGATCCCATTGGCAAATGGAAACAAGCATTAATATGTCATCATTGATCCAATGCCAAAACGTCGTCCCCCCACGTTCCAATTGAATCGGTCAACGAGTGACTTTTTGGGTAGAAAATTGAAAAATCAGCCTCATGTATATATATATATTTTAATCCTGATATTAGTTTGGTCTCGATAAACTTTGGTACGCTAAGCATCCACCTACCGCGATTGGATTAGACTCCTCTTTAGCGCGTGTTGATTGTCCAGATCGTCCGAAAGTCCTCCCTAAGTATTCCGATTTCCCAAGTCTTCTGTTCCTCCTCCTGTTTTTAGAAGTCACCAAAACCATCGTCCACAGAAAGATCTGTCGTGCTCGGAAAGGAAAACGCCATTGGAAATAAAGACAAAATTGAAAGGCCATATGGACACCATTTGTTCATGTTTCATGGATTTTTGACTGGCTCCGCTGTCTAGAAATTATCACATTCCAACATCCTGAAATCATACCAAAAAAGGAGATCAAATCTTGACGTGCTCCGCGTCACATTGGCCGACGTAGAGCTGTAGTTCATACGGCCATCGTGGGATAGTTTGACGCGTAGGATGCGTTTATTTGAATGAAAGTGTTTTTCGAGAATTTTTTTGTCCCGAACTTTCGCTTGTTTGGCTCGCTGAAATGATTTAGTCGACGAAAAACACTTTTCGATCGATGAAAAAATTCATGCTCAAAATTAAGAAAGTGAAGAAATGAAAGTGAATTCCTAAATCTAAAGAGATGAAAGTGCTTTCCAAAACTGTTCCGCTTGAATTTTTTATAGTTATATTTAAAAATAAAAAAGCATGTAAAAATTTGATTTTTTTTTGGTCTCAAATAAAATTATGAGATTGAAATCATTTTCTAAATGAGATTCAAACATCAGAAAATATTCCCGGTCAAATACCACCAAACAAAGGAAAACTAATGATTTTCCTGAAAAGTGATTTCTTGAAAAGTATTTTTTTTTATTATGAAGTTTTTCGTGAAACAAACGCGCCTCAATTTGGCTACGTGACCGATTTCAACCGCATGGGACATCCGTCTAACATTGGCTGTGGAAGTTATTCTTTTAACGAGATACGGGACCTAATGATGTGGTCCGAGGTTTTATTCTCCATGGAACTTTTTTGTTTTGAGTGTCCAATCGGGTGATTTTCGAGTCAACTAAATTTTGCGTGCGGTCTAACTCCGCCTCTTCAATCCCGTCAATTCGACAGGGCCACGTCTCCTGCTCCGAAACTCGTAAAGAACTACTTTCTCACGACTCTCTTCCTAGGACATTGCTCTCCAGCTGGAATGGAAAATCGGCTACCTAATCCTTCTCGAAGAGCGAAGTTCAACCGGTTGATCGGTCTTTTAACTCGATAGCAGGGCCGCGAAACGCGAAGGTCAAGTCGGATCGAAAGTGATCTAATCCAAATAAATTTATTTAATCTATTTTGATAATAAATTTAGCGATTCATATCCGACTTGATACATACACTAACTTATTCCCAATCTGACCCGTATTATTACAAATAAAAACTATTATACTATGCGGGTAACGTGTAAAAGAGAAAAATTTAGTAGTTTGTAAAGTTTCGAATAAGATTTCAACTTGTTTGCTACTTTTTCTTTATTGCAAAATTTTCAAGTTTAACAATGAAGTATCCGACATCTCTTAAAATCAATAAGTTCTAAAACTTAAAAGATAATAAATTTTTTTACTATTATACAATTTTGTAAAAAAGGGGATCATTAAATAGAAGATAAAATTAGAAACAAAAGGCGACTACAGTTCTTTTTTTTTTTTTTGGGAGGGGAACAGGCTTGGAACAAAAATCCTTTTGATAATACAATTTCATTATGGAACAAATTTTTGGCTAAAAAATAGGTTTGGAATAAAAAAGGAAGTAGAAATTTTCTACTTTTCTATTTCTAGAACAAAAATAAAAATAAGAATTCTGCTCATTGCTTACTCCCTTTCTCTTACGTCGCCGTTGCCGATCGCCGTCCACTAGCCACTGTCCGCCAAACACCCACCACCGATCTCCGGTCCCCGGTCGTCATCTGTCGTTTGCTACGTCACCGTTCGTTGTTCGCCATTTGCCTATTGCTGATATCCGGCTACCGCTCACCCTTCGTCATTCACCATCAACTGGTCGTTGGTCTATTGGTCATTGATTGAGGCCCAACGATCGGCAACTGTAGAAATCTTATATTGTTATCAAACTAATTTCTGTTCCGGAAATATAAATGTTGTGTCGTTATTGATCACGTGCTCTACTTAAAAACTCGTCTAGGCAATAGAATTTGAAAAATCTATTTCTGGCAGAGTAAAGTCCAGGAAGAGAATGGTCATCATTCGCGCCATAAGTTTCCCCACCCGAAAATCCCCAACCCGAACCTAAAGACAAGTGAAGAGGGACCAAAGGTGGGTTGGGTCTTAGACCCATTAAAAACCCCACATTTTATTGGATTTTATTACTCAAATCCATATGAGTCATTTTACAAATTCAGCTAACCATATATGAATGAAGCTATTCCATGTGGGTTAATAAGTGGGTGGTTTTCACACGCCCGCTGTAGAGTTCATGTACGTTGTGAAATCTTCGAAAGCTGGAGGAAATGCACGGTGTCTGCTCCTCCCGTCGATTCCTAATGCACACGGAGCATGCGTTTGTACTTTTTTCGGCAGTGTCGTTTTCAAGAATTGGTTTTGTAGGCGGTCCGTTATTTTGTTGGTGAACCTATATTGTCGATACTTTAGTTGATCCGTTTGTCAGCCGTTAAAGCTAACTCGTGAGAAGAGGTCGGTCTAAAAACCGAATGTTGTCGGATACAAAATTCTCTTGAATATTGAACCGTTAAGGTTTGGTAAAACTATATAGAAATGGAAACTATATAATTATAATTAGTAGATAAATCTCAGGAAGAGCTACTATTTGGGCGGTACGAATCGTTTATTCTTCGATTTGTAATTTCTCGCCAATCATAATGACGTTTAGCTACATGATTTATATAGTTTGTAGCTCTCCATAATAGTGTAGAAGTACTTCAAGTTGGATATTGTTTGTATCGATTCAAATAGTACTCAGATTTTCCGTCAGGTCAAAAGTTTATTCGTACTCGGGGTTTACGTCCGGCGAGGTGATTCACAATGGATTCCCAAATTCAACATACAAAACTCAAACAAGATGAAGAAAACAACTCTGAACACTAGACGGCTGGGTTTTGAGATTGACCACTTTTGGAGACACTATCGATGATCAAGTCGATGAGACATTGGGGTTTTAAGTCGAAAAATCATCAGATTTCCGTTTTCATCGTAGCCCTTCTTTTCATAACTGAGATGATTGTTTATGAACTTATAATAGCCCCCAATAGCTCCACGACATCACAGCCCCTCCTTTTCACCCCCCTCACAGACACACCAACGGAGTACGACGACCCTGTCCGAACACCCAAATACACTACCATCTTTACACCCGCAGTGTCTTCTCGCGTAAGCAAGCAAGAGGTGCCGACTCCCAGTTCTTCACTTTCTTCCTTCGATCACCACATCCTAGATTATTAGGACCATCTCTTTGTGAGGTAGGCGCCAGGATCAACTGATAATCGAAGAGCCCATCCCTCTGGCCTATCAAAACTCGGTGGACCTTCCCCCGCGTGCATAAATCCATGAATGTGCAACGAAAATACCCTACAACACATCGGGAAAGAAAGATGTGATCGGGGCTGCAGTTGGCTCTATCGTTCGACCACGAGGGAAGATGGGATTCGTCAGCCAACTAATCAATAATTAGGGTTTACCGTTTCAAAAGAGAGTGTGGGAACGCTGACTACCGTGGATCACAAGACTCCATTCTTAAAATTCATATCCGTGCAAATGAGTCTCGATCAAGGCAAGTGCAAACACCCTCACCATCGGCAGGGAATTTTTTATTCTTATAAAAAAAAGTCAACCGTTACCTAATCCATAAACGAGAACCCTTCAACTCCTCTAAACGCCTATCCGATTCCAAAACCTACGAACTAATGCAGGACAAAGCCATTGCTTAATTCGGAGAAGGGAGATCGTGCAGCATGATTGCGGTTGGGACCAACATAAACGAATTAGGTGCGTCTTGCTCGGGAAAAAATCTTCATAAAAAGAAAATCAAGAAAAATGATTTGTTTCTTTATTTTGTGATATCGTGGACTAAAAACGTTATATGATATTTATCTCATTTGAAAATATGTCAAGTCTCATGACTTGAAGGCTAAAAACCAAAACTTTGAATTTAAATTTGTTATTTTTTTTCAATCACCCGAGATTGTGCAGGGCATCAAAGGTAAACTGCTCGGGGGCGGCTAAACCACATGAGGTAAAGCCTTGCTATATATGGCAAGCATTGAGCTTTGCTGGGCGTCACCCGAGGACCCGGGCAACCAATGGAGGAAAGAAGAAAAATGAATAAATAATAAAATAATAAAATCAAAATTAAAAAAAAAAAAAAAACAAAAAAAAAAAAAAAAAAAAAAAAAAAAAAAAAAAAAAAAAAAAAAAAAAAAAAAAAAAAAAAAAAAAAAAAAAAAAAAAAAAAAAAAAAAAACCAAACAGAAAACAAAAAAAAAAAAAAAAAAATAAAAAAAAAAAAAAAAAAAAAAAAAAAAAAAAAAAAAAAAAAACAACAAAAAAAAAAAAAAAAAAAAAAAAAAAAAAAAAAAAAAAAAAAAAAAAAAAAAAAAAAAAAAAAAAAGAAAAAAAAAAAAAAAAAAACAAAAAAAAAAAAAAAAAAAAAAAAAAAAACAAAAAAAAAAAAAAAAAAAGAACAACAAAAAACAAAAAAAAAAAAAAAACAAAAAAAAAAGACACAGAAAACAAAAAAAAAAAAAAAAAAAAAAAAAAAAAAAAAAAAAAAAAAAAAAAAAAAAAA
>JAGVVM010002718.1:0-22406 GCA_019149425.1 Psidium friedrichsthalianum
GGTGTAGACATAAATTGTTGTTGTAACAAAATGTCTTTCATTCACTAATCATTTTAAATGATAAAAGCAATCATTTTCAGAATTTTTTTTTCAAATTATTCTTTTTCTGCGAAACAAACTAAGCATAAAAGGGATATTTTTGGCCAAATGCTCCGGAACGAGGGTATGGCCTGCTGACAGTTTATTATTATCAAGATGTCAAGCTTACCTAACATTAGGAAAACATCTCAAAATAATCATATTGATGGGAAGAAGGTCGACTCTGGACAAGCCCAAATTCCTACCTACACGCCTCTTATATTGTCTGATTTTGCACAAGTCTCCCCATTAGGCATAGAAAATTAATGAGAAAATGATCCAAAAAGTCTTAAATTTATCGCACTTTCGCCAATTTAATTCTAAACATTTTAATGTTCTCAATTGATGTTAAACCTTTTTACATTTTGCCAATTACATCCAATTTTGACCGAAAATCATTAACGTTGACAATTTTCATTATACTTCAGTATTTTTTTAATTTTTTTTTCTTACTATTTCTGGCGAGGTAGCCTTGCCCAGATTTGCACAAGACCATGGCAAGGTTGGCCTCGCCCAATTTTGAGTGAGGGCATTGTAGCCCTTGCCTAGTGGCAAGCGAGGGTTGCCACTGTTAATATTATTCAAATTATCCATATAGGGTCGACTATGCAACATACGATGGAAGACATCCACATTAGCAATTTTTGCCAAAATTAGCCAGATAGACTCAATTGGCAGAACGTAAAAGATTCAATTGGTAAAATTAAAAAGGTTTCGAACTGAATTGGCAAAAGTACAATGAGTTTAAGACTTCTCAGACAATTTTCCCGAAAATTAATCCAAGGACACCCTCATGCTCTAGGATCCAACCAACTCGATAGTTTTGTTCTTTATGCAAAATGAGCCTACACATGCAAATAGACAGACAGGCAGACAGAAAGACGAGCACTCACTCTCCTGATTTTGTACTTAACAGAAAATAATGTCCGAACATGGCATCTTCTGGGTTATACAAAGGTAAAGGGGCAATGAAAAGGACAGTTCTTCTACCCCATTTTTTTTTTTTTTCACTTTGCAAGCTTGTTTCAGCAACGATTTGCATCATCTGAACTGTAGTAAAAACCTGATGTTCACATTATGTCGTATTTGTCAAACTTTAATCTCAAATTGTGAGAAGAAGAACGTTGAAGCAACTCCGACCATGCCACCTTAACTTGACGAAAGGGACAAATCAGCTGCAGGATCAATAGGTTCTGTTGTCATAGTCTGATTAATCCCGATTTATGTCTTGTTATTATTACCACAGTTAAGTATTGTAAATGTCATAATCATTGTTATTATTATTATGTAAAAGGGATTTTCTAAACTGTTAATTTGAAGGTATCTCTGGGATGTATAACAGAGCACAAAATGGAGTACCAGAGTTAGCAAGGTGTTGGACCAAATGTGGAACATTTCCCAGACAATTTTATAATGGGAATGGACATAGCTGCCGACGTCAGATGCGCACAAGAAAAGCAGCACCAAGGCACTTGAGTTAGAAAAAAAATAGAAAGAACACCAAAAAGCATGTTTCAATCAAAACACAGCATAGGCTGCATCAAACTGAAAGCAGACAGATCCTCAAGTCATTGAAAAGGTCAAAACTTGAGCACTTCCAAGAAGTATATGTTAAAATAGGAAGAGTTATTGTGGAGGTCCCTATCTGATATATGTGATAGGGAATATGCATTTCCCTCCAGATGCATATAGACAGAGAACATTTCAAACGTCTCACCTTGTGCTGCCCAGTGGTGGCTCTTCCATCCTCCTTGGACTCTGTCATTTTTTAGTGATCAGCCTGTCTTTTCAGTTGGTCCATGAGAAAAAAGAATGAAACTTCATTGCAAATTGGAATTGATAATCATATGGTTTGTAAGGGGGAACTAGTGCTATTTGAGGGCCATCAGGCGCCTATCTCCAAGTTAGCTTTATTGTTGCTCCGAGGTTCTCCACTGTTCAACTTGTCCGAGGAAGTTTTACAGCTTGTTATTGTTATTCACCTTTCTTAAATGATTCTGTTGGGAGATGGATGGTGAAGTGATAGTTGTGGCGGTTGATGCTAGCAAGGAGATCACGGATTATGCTCTTGAATGGGCAGTGCGCAATCTGACCAAGAGTTTGGACTCTGTATTCCTACTCGCCGTTCTTCCTTCTAAAGCTCACTCTCCCACCGGTGCCCATAAGACGCATAAGTCTAAGACTTCCCAGTTTTTCACTCGTGAGCATCTCAAGGATGGCAAATTTAGCTTGTTAATGCAATTCTTTCTATTCTTGTTTGTATGTTTGTGACCCTGCGATCGTTTCCTTAGGCTTGCTCAAGAAGTGGGGGCTCGACACCAATGAGAAGATTTCTTCAGAGAACGTGGCCCGGGTACTCAACCATGGAGTAGAAACCGATGTAAACCTGAAGGCGAAAAGTGTTTGTGAGATTATGATGCGGCATGTATTTTCAGCTCACAAAATCAAGCAGGTAATCACATTCTGTGGTTTATGATGATCAGTGATCATGTAGTTTTAAATTGCTAGTGTCATTTCTGACGCATATTGAACGATAGGTGCACAGTACTGTCAAAGTGATAACAGATGCACGGCCGGGGTCAGTTGCGACTGCAGCTGGAGAGATTGGAGCAACCTGGGTAGTTCTAGATACGTAAGCACCCGTAATCTTGCTGTGTCCTCTCAATTATTGAAAAAAGCATTACCCTTAATATCTAGGAGGAAATCCTGATAAAATGATGCAGTCAAATAGCCGTGTTCACTCTTCCTACTCTGAGTGATTAACAAGAGCAGTATTAACGCTGAGTTATTGCCTTTAAATTGCAGACGGTTGAAGAAAGATGGCGACGACTGTCTAAAACAATTGATGTGTAACATTGTACTTGTAGACCACGCCATCCCAAGGATCCTGAGAGCTGTTAATCCCAGTGTTCGGAAGAAATTTTATACTAAAGTGGAGCAAAACGACCCCACAGTAGCTGACATGCTCGGCGTAGTTACTGCATACAACTCCAAAGATATTAGCAGTCCAGCGACCCGGAGCAGTCTTGGATTTGGAAGTCCAAATACCAAGGCAGACACATTGTGCTCACTATCTACCTCAGAGGAAGACCCCTTCTATTTGCTCAATGCTACCCCTAGAGATGCGATGCTGCACAGTTCGCGTATACATCTCAATTCTCAGCACTTCCACCAGGAGACGAAAATCCAGGCTGCACTCACTCCCTCTGTGGAAAATACTAATCATCAATTGGTGAGGAAGGTGTCGGACTCCAACATTGAGGAGACACTTCTTAGAGCATCAGCTACTCCTATGGAGCCAAAAAGGAAAAGCTATAGTGGTCCTCTGAAGAGTAAAAGTGGTAAGTGAAAATGGAAGATAACATATTGAAAGAGCTTTGCACTAGTACACTAAAGCTGTTTGTTATTTTAAAACAGAAGTGGCAAAGGGTAATAATCTTAAAGCAGCAAATACGGCCTCAGCCCCAGCGAGAAGATCAGTAGATTCATCACGCTTATGGCCAAAAGCAGGTAGCCCGCAACGGTCAAAAGAGCTGATCACAAGAAAAGACCCTTCAACTTGCCCTGACAATCAACCACGGCAATTCCTTCTCTAAATATTCCACAGATATCGAGTGTCAGGAGAGCCGTGTCTCGCTCAATTAAACACCCCCCAACACCTCCACCTCTCTGCTCTGTCTGTAAGCTTAATGCTCCGCATTTTGGTAAGGCTCCTAGGAAGTTCAGTTACAAAGAGGTTGAAGGAGCTACCAATGGATTTGCAGCAGAAAACTTCTTGGCAGAGGGTGGATTTGGTCCTGTCTATAGAGGAGTGTTACCCAATGGAGAAGTCATTGCGGTGAAACAGCACAAGTTCCTGAGTGCACAAGGTGCATCAGAGTTCTGTTCCGAAATTGAAGTGCTGAGCTGTGCACAGCATAAAAACTTGGTGATGTTAGTGGGATATTGCATTGAAACAGAATGGCTCCTCATATACGAGTTTGCTTGCAATGGTTCATTGGACATGCATCTGTATGGTAAACCTCTGTAATTCTGTAGTTTCTTACGCTTCCTTTTGTTTTTGATCGGATCATTTGCCATCAGAAGTTCTGATAAAGTCATATCGTGATAGACACTTGCATGTGACAAAATTACTTGTCTGATAGGCAAGTAAAATTTTCCAGGGAAAGAGTCGCCTGAGGTGCTGACCTGGCCTAATCGGATGAAGGTTGCAATAGGAGCTGCAAGAGGTCTGAGATATCTTCATGAAGATTGTCGAGTTGGATGCATTATACATAGAGACTTCAGGCCCAACAACATCCTTCTCACTCATGACTTTGACCAATGGTAATTCCATCCTTGTTCTTTACATGCTATTCAATACATATGCCTGCATCGCCTTCATTCATGGCATGAATTTTCTTGAAATTCACATATTCCCATCTTCCAGATTTGAACGTGCTAGGAAAAATAATTATCTGATTCAGAGACGAACCTCTATAGTAGAAAGGAAGCGCCTCATAAATGTATGGGCTGACAAGCACTATGTTAGACTACATAACGATGCAATTTTGAGCATTGCTTCATTATGATGCCTTAAGTTTAGTTTGTTCATCTGTCAGTGAGAACTGTGATTTGAATGAAATACAGTCTACATATGCAAGAAGTAGTCATTTGTAAGTTACTTACTCTGTGACTAACATGGAGGCTAGACTGGAAATTCACTACGATATAGATTGCTTAGGTCTACTTGGCAATTGTTCCATGCTTGACTAAACCGGATTCATAGCTGGTAAAAAAAATCCAAAAGGAGGTGACTGTTCTTCTGGCAAACAATTAAGCTATGCATAAGTAGGAAAAAAGGCGCTCCATTAATTTACTCTGCATGTAAATTAGTCAGTACTCCAGATAAGTTTGCTAATAAGCAATGCCAACAGTAAGGAAAGTATGCCTTGGAACAATTGCTTTGATGGAGTTCATTGAGACTATCAAACAAGATACGAACTTGTAGACTGATATGAGGCAGAGAAATCCATTAGCATGTAGAGAATACGTAAGATATCTATGGCAAGAACCACATTCTTAACCAAATTGTGATGCTGAGCGTTAGAAGATTACGATATAAGAATAGTAGATATAATGTATACCCAAATGCACCAACAACCCGCGTCTCCTCAGCTGCTTGGCCATCTGCTTGCCACCTTGCTAGGCCAAAATCCCCCACCTACATGTGAGTCACAGCAGTAAGTAACTAAAAATCACTCACTTCTTGCATATGTGGACTGTTTTCATTCAAATCACAGTTCTCACTGACAGATGAACAAACTAAACTTAAGGCATCATAATGAAGCAATGCTCAAAATTGCATCGTTATGTAGTCTAACATAGTGCTTGTCAGCCCATACATTTATGAGGCGCTTCCTTTCTACTATAGAGGTTCGTCTCTGAATCAGATAATTATTTTTCCTAGCACATTCAAATCTGGAAGATGGGAATATGTGAATTTCAAGAAAATTCATGCCATGAATGAAGGCATGCAGGCATATGTATTGAATAGCATGTAAAGAACAAGGATGGAATTACCATTGGTTCAAAGTCATGAGTGAGAAGGATGTTGTTGGGCCTGAAGTCTCTATGTATAATGCATCCAACTCGACAATCTTCATGAAGATATCTCAGACCTCTTGCAGCTCCTATTGCAACCTTCATCCGATTAGGCCAGGTCAGCACCTCAGGTGACTGTTTTCCTGGAAAATTTTACTTGCCTATCAGACAAGTAATTTTGTAATATGCAAGTGTCTATCACGATATGACTTTATCAGAACTTCTGATGGCAAATAATCCGATCAAAAACAAAAGGAAGCATAAGTAACTACAGCATTACAGAGGTTTACCATACAGATGCTTGTCCAATGAACCATTGCAAGCAAACTCGTAAATGAGGAGCCATTCTGTTTCAATGCAATATCCCACTAACATCACCAGGTTCTTATGCTGTGCACAGCTCAGCACTTCAATTTCGGAACAGAACTCTGATGCACCTTGTGCACTCAAGAACCTGTGCTGTTTCACCGCAATGACTTGTCCATCGGGTAACACTCCTCTATAGACAGGACCAAATCCACCCTCTGCCAAGAAGTTTTCTGCTGCGAATCCATTGGTAGCTCTTTCAACCTCTTTGTAACTGAACTTCCTAGGAGCCTTACCAAAATGTGGAGCATTAAGCTTACAGACAGAGCAGAGTGGTGGAGGTGTTGGGGGATGTTTAATTGAGAGAGACACGGCTCTCCTGACACTTGATATCCGTGGAATATTTAGAGAAGGAACTGGCGGTGGTTGATTGTCATGGCAAGTTGAAGGGTCTTTTCTTGTGATCAGCTTTTTTGACAGTTGCGGGCTACCTGCTTTTGGCCATAAGCGTGATGAATCTACTGATCTTCTCGCTGGGGCTGGGGCAGTATTCGCCGCTTTAAGATTATTACCCTTTGCCACTTCTGTTTTAAAATAACAAACAGCTTTAGTGTACTAGTGCAAAGCGCTTTCAATATGTTCTCTTCCATTTTGGCTTACCACTTTTAGTCTTCAGAGGACCACTATAGCTTTTCCTTTTTGGCTCCATAGGAGTAGCTGATGCTCTAAGAAGTGTCTCCTCAATGGTGGAGTTTGACACCTTCCTTATCAATTGATGATTAGTATTTTCCACAGAGGGATTGAGTGCAGGCTGAATTTTCGTCTCCTGGTGGAAGTGCTGAGAATTGAGATTTATACGCGGACTGTACAGTGTCACATCTCTAGTGGTAGCATTGAGCAAGTAGAAGGGGTCTTCCTCTGCGGTAGATAGTGAGGACAATGTGTCTGCCTTGGTATTTGGACTTCCGAATCCGAGACTACTACGAGTCGCTGGACTGCTAACATCTTTGGAGTTGTGTGCAGTAACTACGCCGAGCATGTCAGCTACTGTGGGGTCATTTTGCTCCACTTTATTATAAACTTTCTTCCGAACACTGGGATTAACAGCTCTCAGGATCCTTGGGATGGCGTGGTCGACAAGTACAATGTTACACATCAATTGTTTTAGACAGTCGTCACCCTCTTTCTTCAACCGTCTGCAGTTTGAAGGCAATAACTCAGCATTAATACTGCTCTTGTTAATCACTCAGAGTAGGAAGAGTGAACACCGCTATTTCACTGCGTCATTATCAGGAATTCCTCCTAGATATTAAGGATAATGCTTTTTTAAAGAATTGAGATGACAGAGCAAGATGACGGGTGCTTACATATCTAGAACTACCCAGGTTGCTCCAATCTCTCCAGCTGCAGTCGCAACTGACCCTGGCCGTGCATCTTTTATCACTTTGACTGTACTGTGCACCTATCGTTCAATATTGTGCATCAGAAATGACACTAGCAATTTAAAACTACATGATCACTGATCATCATAACCCACAAAATGTGATTACCTGCTTGATTTTGTGAGCAGAAAAGACATGCCGCATCATAAGCTCACAAACACCTTTCACCTTCAGGCTTACATCGGTTTCTACTCCTTGGTTGAGTACCTGGGCCACGTTATCTGAAGAAATCTTCTCATTGGTGTCGAGCCCCCACTTCTTGAGCAAGCCTAAGGAAACGATCACAGGGTCACAAACATACAAACAAGAATAGAAAGAATTGCATTAACAAGCTAAATTTGCCGTCCTTGAGATGCTCACGAGTGAAAAACTGGGAAGTCTTAGACTTATGCGTCTTATGGGCACTGGTGGGAGAATGAGCTTTAGAAGGAAGAACGGCAAGTAGGAATATAGAGTCCGAACTCTTGGTCAGATTGCGCACTGCCCATTCGAGCGCATAATCCTTGATCTCCTTACCAGCATCAACCGCCACAACTATCACTTCACCATCCATCTCCCAGCAGAATCATGTAAGAAAGGTGAATAACAATAACAAGCTGTAAAACTTCCTCGGACAAGTGGAACAGTGGAGAACCTTGGAGCAACAATAGAGCTAACTTGGAGATAGGAGCCTGGTGGCCCTCAAATAACACTAGTCCCCCCTGATAAACCATATGATTATCGATTCGAATTTGCAATGAACTCCCATTCTTTTTTCTCATGGACCAACTGAAAAGACAGGCTGATCACTAAAAAATGACAGAGTCCAAGGAGGATGGAAGAGCCACCACTGGGCAGCAAAAGGTGAGACGTTTGAAATGTTCTCTGTCTATATGCATCTGGAGGGAAATGCATATTCCCTATCACATATATCAGATAGGGACCTCCACAATAACTCTTCCTATTTTAACATATACTTCTTGGAAGTGCTCAAGTTTTGACCTTTTCAATGACTTGAGGATCTGTCTGCTTTCAGTTTGATGCAGCCTATGCTGTGTTTTGATTGAAACATGCTTTTTGGTGTTCTTTCTATTTTTTTTCTAACTCAAGTGCCTTGGTGCTGCTTTTCTTGTGCGCATCTGACGTCGGCAGCTATGTCCATCCCCCATTATAAAATTGTCTGGGAAATGTTCCACATTTGGTCCAACACCTTGCTAACTCTGGTACTCCATTATGTGCTCTGTTATACATCCCAGAGATACCTTCAAATTAACAGTTTAGAAAATCCCTTTTACATAATAATAATAACAATGATTATGACATTTACAATACTTAACGGTGGTAATAATAACAAGACATAAATCAGGATTAATCAGACCATGACAACAGAACCTATTGATCCTGCAGCTGATTTGTCCCTTTCGTCAAGTTAAGGTGGCATGATCGGAGTTGCTTCAACGTTCTTCTTCTCACAATTTGAGATTAAAGTTGACAAATACAACATAATGTGAACATCAGGTTTTTACTACAGTTCAGATGATGCAAATCGTTGCTGAAACAAGCTTGCAAAGTGAAAAAAAAAATGGGGTAGAAGAACTGTCCTTTTCATTGCCCCTTTACCTTTGTATAACCCAGAAGATGCCATGTTCGGACATTATTTTCTGTTAAGTACAAAATCAGGAGAGTGAGTGCTCATCTCTCTGTCTGCCTGTCTGTCTATTTGCATGTGTAGGCTCATTTTGCATAAAGAACAAAACTATCGAGTTGGTTGGATCCTAGAGCATGAGGGTGTCCTTGGATTAATTTTCGGGAAAATTGTTTGAGAAGTCCTAAACTTATTGCACTTTTACCAATTCAGTTCGAAACCTTTTTAATTTTACCAATTAAATCTTTTACGTTCTACCAATTGAGTCTATCCAGCTAATTTTGGCCGAAAATTGCTGATGTGGATGTCTTCCATCGTACGTTGCATAGTCGACCCTATATGGATAATTTGAATAATTTTAACAGTGGAACCCTCACTTGCCACTAGGCAAGGGCTACGATGCCCTCGCTCAAAGTTGGGCGAGGCCAACCTTGCCATGGTCTTGTGCAAATCTGGGCAAGGCTACCTCGCCAGCCATAGTAAGAAAAAAAAATAAAAAAAATACTGAAGTATAATGAAAATTGTCAACGTTAATAATTTTCGGTCAAAATTAGATGTAATTGGCAAAACGTAAAAAAGGTTGAAGACTCAATTGAGAAAATTAAAATGTTTAGAACTAAATTGGCGAAAGTGCGATAAATTTAAGACTTTTTGGATCATTTTCTCATTAATTTTCTATGCCCAACGGGGAGACATGTGCAAAATCAGACAATATAGGAGGCGTGTAGGTAGGAATTTGGTGATGGGCTTGTCCAGACTCCAGAGTCGACCTTCTTCCCATCAATATGATTATTTTGAGATGTTTTCCTAATGTTAGGTAAGCATGACATCTTGATAATAATAAACTGTCAGCAGGCCAAACCCTCGTTCCGGAGCATTTGGCCAAAAATATCGCTTTTATGCTTAGTTTGTTTCGCAAAAAATAAAAAATTTGAAAAAAAAAATTTCTAAAAATGATTGCTTTTATCATTTGAAATGATTAGTGAATGAAAGACATTTTGTTACCGATAACAATTTATGTCTACACATTTTCAATTTTTAGGACAATATCTTTCAAATTATTCATATTTTTCTTAAACAAACGGATCCCTAAGCATGTATTTTTCGACTAATCAAATGTTGTGCGCCATTTGATCCATGGGTTTCGTTGTTTTCCAATATTTTCCTAGGAGCTGCCAAGCTTAGAATCAGCTAAAATCCTGAGTCTCAAGAGTGAATGTTAACCTCAGGTACAGTACTTTTAGAAAAAAAAATTTAAAATTTGAAGAGATAAGAAACTACCTAATTGCAAAAGGACTGATTACAGATCAAAACGTAAAGCCTTCCCACAAAGAAACATCAAACATAAACACTTGATAAAACTTTATGCAACCAATGGTAATCCAGGACTAAACACTTCCATCCACAAGTCCCAGTTGCTGTTTTGGCTTAATCACACACTGTGATTTATACTGGTGAAAACAGAGAAAAACGGAGCAGATGTCATCTCTCAATCCCAGCTGCTCTATGTCCTAGAGGACACTCCTGTTTCCATTGATCTCGCTCGCCTTTGTCACCCAAAGGAACACTTCCCGCCCGCCGTGATCTCGCCTTTGTATGATAGCGAATACCTTCGTTACATCTACCTAGCAACTTCTTGCAGGATCCATAAGCAGCTGCTCCTTTTCCAATCTCATGCTGGTTTCATGATCTACACAGCATTTGCATCATGAGATTGGCACCTGATTCTGCCACTTGAGAGATGCTCCCGTTTCATCTGCGTCCTGCTTCTTTCGTTTTCTCGAAGAAGGCTTCATCGTCCGATGAATGACATGCTGTTGAGGTAGCTTGAATGAGAGTATATTCATTTGGCTTCCACAACGGTTCGCTGGTCATCATTCTCACCCATTTCATCGTCGTGATCAGAATACTCCCTCTTCTCACCATGGAAACTGATCTCAACACGACAACATTTTCTCATCTGTGCCCACCACATCGGAATGGTCTCTGCTGTCACTGTCGACGTCATGTTCTGGTTGACCATCGTCTTCCTCGGGGGAATGAAGCGCGGGATCCGCAAGAGACGAACACGGTCTCTCGTCTGATGCCCCTGAAAGAAAACTGAGAGCAGTCACGACATCACTCATCAGCGGTCTCACCGATGCTCCCTCTTGCAGACACATCGCAGCGATAGCGACGGCTTGATTCAAGTCTTTCTCAGGAAATCTCCCCTGGAGTAGCGGATCTGCCATTTGTGGGAACAGTTTAGGATCTCGGAATTTCGGATATGCCTGCATATTGTCCAAGCACTCAATAATTAGTCAAATATTTTGATTTTGGTGTATAGGTCCCACAATTACAACAAATACATAAAGCAATCCGAAACGTTTGATCAGGAAAATGCAAATGTGAAAGATGCATATTACCCAAGCAACTAGATTCTGCTCCTCGCTGGGTTTCGTGGTGTCAATTACTCTCCTTCCAGTGATGAGTTCTAGTAAAATTACTCCAAAGCTGTACACATCAGATTTCGGTGTTAACTTTCCTGTTGTTGTGTATTCTGGAGCACAATAGCCATAAGTCTTCATCACCCTTGACGACACATGCATTTTATTTTTAGCAGATCCAAGCTTCGCCAGTCCAAAATCAGACAGCTTTGGCTTAAATTCTTCGTCCAACAAGATGTTTGTGGGCTTAAGATAACCGTGTACAATAGGGGGATTGCAGCTACCATGCAAATACTCAAGACCTTTCGCTGCACCGTACGCAATCTTCATCCTCGTGAACCAGTCCAAAGGTTCCTCATTTGGCCCAATATCTGCATTTAAGTTTTGGTCATAAAATCCAGCCATTAATTAGACAAAGAAATTTCTCTCCAGAACAAGAGGTGGAACTACTTGTGGTTCATCTTGCCAAACACGTTATGCTTCGTTAGAGTTTGGAAGCTGCTCGGTTAGCAGCAAAAGAAGTATGCACCAGTACTTTGCATGAAAACTCAAGCAGTATTTCCTCCTCCTTTCCTAAAGCATCATATTGCCATTGAACTACTAAAAAATTCCAAGAAGAGCTACCTTTTCTGTTTGCTTTTGGGTTTGGTGGGAAGCTTTTGGTACCAAGCAGATGATCTTCCACAGTCCCCCCGGCAAGTATTCATATACCAGAAGCCTCTGATCCCCATCGGCGCAATAACCAAGGAGGCTGACCAGATTGTCATGGCATACAAGACTCAATGTCATAACTTCATCGAGAAACTCCTTGTTGTCGTGTAATCCATTTCTGTCAAGTTGCTTTATAGCCACCACCTGTCGACAATCCTAAGTAGTGAATCAAAGAACTTAATTTCCTGGAAAAAAGGACAAAGAAAAACAGAGTAGAATAGTACTTTTATTACCTGACCACTACCTTGAAGAGCCCCCTTGTATACTCTACTGAATCCGCCTTCTCCCAACAGATGCTCCGGTCGGAAATTATTTGTAGCAGATGCGAGCTCGCGAAAAGTGAAATGTTGCGCTTCGATTTTTTCATGGTCCACCCTGTTTGGCTTGTTTTGTGATTCACTGACTAGTTTCTGCTTCTTAGCCCCTGCAGCGTTGAAAAACGGAAAATTTACGCCATCTCACTTTCTTGAACATTAGTTCATCTTAACGACAATGCTAGCATAATGCTCAAAAGTGGCACATGCTGTGAATTTGATGTGTAGAACAATTAGCAAAAGTGCCTAGCCGAAGGCAAATTTAAATGCCCACAAAAAAGTTCTCCACACGAGCATGAACTTTCGTGTGAAGAAGAGCAGAACAAATCAATCTTTACCCTCGTCTCATCTACCACATTTCAAGACGAGTCTCCGATACATTGTGCCTTTTTATTTGGCTATTCTCCTACCCAACGTTCTTTGTGTTGCATAAGCTAGAAGAAAGTGCATCAGCAAAATCGACTGATACTTGCATCTGCGGTAATTCCATAAAAGTCTAAACCTTTTCCATTCTAAATCTTCATTTATCGAAACAACAAAGCATTATGATCCACTGCTGCCCAAATTTTCTGGCTCCTTTAGGTCATACCTTGAAAATACTAAAAGATAGCGGATGCAGGAATGAAACTTACGTAGATACAGTGGTATTTTTTGGAGCAATATGAACATGGTGGATGAACTTGAGCCATCTAGAATTTGCATATGATCTAATCCAACAGAATTAAAGAAAGCAAGCAACATATGCAGTCTTACCGGTTGCATGCAATGCGTTGTGGCCTTCAATTGGAGTCATGTGCTCCCTCTTAATCTGTTTAACGTGTGACGAGAAACAGGGGAAGCAACTCATGCCTGGACACAGATTAAGGAAATCTCCTTTCACATCAAGTGTCCCGTGAAAAGAAATACCATTGAAAACAGGCCTTTGATGGAGGCCAGTAAAGGAATGTGGAAGGCCAAGGGTCCTCCAAATTCCGTAACACTCACAACAATCTGAAGGACCCCTCAGACAATTGATGTTGGAATCGACAGGACGAAGAACAATCACCGGAGGAACGACCCATCTTGTGGTCCTTTCCTTTGGGAAGAAGATTTGAAAATTTTCTCTGATCCGTGAGGAGAATTTGGCACAACAGAAGAGGAAAATGTGGGATTTTTGTTATGTTCCTCGTCAAAAGTCAGTTACGAGGAGGGGACCATAGTTGGCTCAGGTCCATGTTGATGCCAGCTGTTTTTATAATTTGGTAAATGGAGTTAATTTACCAAAGAAGATCAGATGTAAATGCCCTTCCAAATATAAAGATGGAGAGCGGATTGGTTCATATGGCCCTAATGTTCCTTTTGGCCAAACATATAAGCATGACTACCATCCTATGTACATCTCGCGAAGAATCATTTGGAGCCACAAATAGTGCAGCATTTGCCTTGCAGAGCCCGCCTTGATTGTGTCTAATCAGTCTCCATGTAGATGCTTTAATACCGGTCGAACACAAGAAGGCTTTCCCTGTTTTCATTGTAGCATTGAAGTGTCCTTTTCTTGTTATTATTCTGGTGAACTATATCAACGTCCTCTACCTTATGCGTAAAATGTGCAAAATATGATTGTGCCTATTCTGGTTCTCCTATTGCTTTTGAAATGAGTTCGAACCGAGACAACCTATACGAGAACGGTCAAGTCAGAACAAAAGATTTCCGTTCATCTGATCATGTCTGATCAGAAAACCAAATGGCCCTGCTTCGTGCATGATGTGGTCCAAGGAACCGTGAAAAGTGAACACGTTTAGTACCACGAGGAAAGAAATGCCAACACATAGGATGTATCTCAGATGGATAAACCTATTCACACAGCTTTGAACAGGGTCCAGTTTATTAACACCCCCTTGTAGATATTTATTCTGAAACATCTTATGCGAAGTATAATTATCTGTAATGTTCACAGTATCCCCATTCAACTCATCTGCATTGACCTATGCACCGACGACTTCTTTCTCGGGAAGTCATCTGTGGAGGTCGAAGCTCAATCCCCTGGGCGACTAGCCCGGATTTCCATTGACCACCCTTTACCTCCATTAACTTCATTTGAACCTCCCCAGTTGGAGGGTCGTCCATGAAAAACTCACCCAGATCAAGCTCCTTCCACCCATCTCGTCTGTCCCGAGGATTTTGTTCCTCCCTAGCTCTTGCTACAGATGCATCACGGAAAGTATGTGGATATCTCTCTCGTGCGGATTGATATTGCTGTCTCAACTTCCCATCAGGATCGAAAAAAGTATTCCTTCGTTCACCCCCGCAACCAGAAAAGATGGACAATTCCGCTGCTTGATTTTTAAAGCCATAGTTTCCATGCACAAACTTGAAGATAAAGTAAGCAGCATAATATGTGTTAGCAGACAGAAGTCGCATCTCCATCTTGGCGCGAACCCCAAGCCAGCACACATCAAGTAGCTCTGCCACCTCTGGGAATCTTTCAAATAGAAGAACAGATTTCAGCAACCACACAGTAGATGCCAAACATAAGAAGACAGATGACAGTATCCATAGAAAAAGAAATTGTAACAGCAGTATGGAGATTGGATGGACCCTGAGACGTGGAGTGAACTCCGTCTCTAGTAGCAAGGAGTGTCACCCCATACTATAGACAGATCTCTGGAGCCAATCATATAACACTTCTTCCCGCTGCATTTTTCAAGCGCAAAACTCTGCACGGGACATGGAAGGATCATTCTATGTGAAATATTTGTCAACTAAGGTGTCGCCGTCGCTCCATATGGAACGTGATAATAGTGAAGTGTAATGCAGAGCAGATTATAAGTAGGTACAAAAATCATTTGTCATTTGATAAGCTGAACAAACAAGGTTTTGAACAGATACGGTACTCCACAAGACATGATTCCCCAACTATTAAAATAAGATTGCTGTACTTAATTTAAGTATTTGGGATGCCAATGGTCTCCACCTCAACAAAAATGGAAAAACAAACTAGAGTAACTTTCTCTGCCATTGCTTCAAAAAGACTATTGCAACAAGGTTGTGTTCCGTGAACTTCTCGCAATAATAGAATACCACAGAACAAAACAGAATCATCACCCTACGAACTTTTCAATAGAATGCACTTGACTCATTGATAAGTCAACCGTCCAACATTAACCAAATGGGCTAGCATCGATTGTCATCTCTATATCCAGCCGAACCAGTTCAGAGATTAACGCCTTCAAAAGTCATTCTCTGCTTTCAACTAGGACATCACGTTCTAGCAGACATGGAGACAACTTGCCCTGCATTCATAATTATGTCATCACGTAAGTGGGAGCAGAGACCGCACGAACGAGGTAATTTCACGTCCACAGCATTCTTCGTTTATCTAACAATGTTTCAATTCTATCCCCCACATTAACCAAAACCAGTTACCCCATAACAGCCATTTTAAAGCATCGCGCTCGAAACCATCCCTAACTCTGGTGTTCAGCTACTGCAGACAGAGCACAAATTAGGAGCACAACTGCCCATTGGTGATGATGCCTTCCTCACCTACTATTTCAACTTCAAATTCGTCATTGAATGACTGAACCCCATCCCTAACGTGTATAGGCACTTAAGATCAAACCATCTGCTTTTTAATACGCAGATAATTGAGAGATTGCGCTAATTATTCTAAAACCTTGTGGCTGTTGGAAAATGGCTCAATTTTTGTCTTCAACGCGTGTGATCGGCCATGGTCTTCGAGAAGCGGATTACACAAAATCGGAGTTCTGCGCAGGAGTTCAAATCATCCGACCCTCAAGCCGATCTTAAAGACTTGCCCCTTTCGCTCCAAGATTAGACTAAATCAGACTCCACAACCGTAAACGTGACAATCATTTCAGCTCGCCGCCGACATAAAACCCCAAGATTGTTCGTCAAATACAAATTTAAAGAATTTTACGCACGCTACCTTACGCTTGAAGTGTGCAAAACCTGATTGTGCTACTCTGGCTCTCTTATTGCTTTGAAATGAGTTCGAATCGAGAGAACTATGCAAGAACGAGGAAAAAAGGTCAAAAAAGTCATAAGCATATTATATTGGTGACAATTCAGTCTCAAACTTTTTTGTTGGTGTCAATTCAATCCTAAATCTTTGCATTTTTATTATTGAATCAATCTGGCCATTTCACCTGAAATTTGCTAACGTGAACTTCGATCGTCTTACGTGACATAGCTAGCACTGATGTAGATATTTTTTTGATATTTTCAATAATCTTTTTAATAAATTTTTGGTTTTTTCTCTTTTTATTTTCTCAATCATTAAAAAAATATTTAAAAATATTTTTAATAAATATTTTGATTTTTCTTCTTTTCATTTTCTGAATCATTAAAAAATCATTAAAATTATATTAAATAATATCAACGTCAGTGCTAGCCATACTACGTAGGGACAATCGACGTCCCGTCAACGAATTTCAGGTCAAAATTGGCCGGATTAACTCAATTAACAGAAATGTAAGATGTTTAGAACTGAATTGTCATCTATGAAAAAATTTAGGACTAAATTAACATTAATAAAAATATTAGTATTGAATTGGCACTAATGTAATAGATTTAAAATTTCCCGCGGGAGCGGTCAAGAAAGAACAAAAGATTTCTGGTCACATGATCATGTCCAGTTAGAAAACCAAATGCCCCTGCTTCATGCAAGATGGTCCAAAGGAACCATGAAAGAGAACGCATTTAGCACACACGAGAAAAGAAATGTCATAGATAGAATGCATCTTAGATGGATGAACACATTCACACAGCATTGAACATGGTCCAGTTTATTAACAACCCCTTGCAGATATTTATTCTGTAAAATCTATGTGAAGAATAACCATCTGCAATATTCACAGTATCCCCATTCACCTCATCTCCTGCCGATCGATGCACTGACGGCTCCTCTCTCGGGAATCATCTGTGTAGGACAAAGCTCAACCCCTGATGACTAGCCCAGATTTCCAGTTACCACCTTCACCTCCGTCAAATTTATTTGAACTCCCCCAGCTGGAGGTCGTCCACGAAAACTCGCCAGATCGACCTCCTTCCACCCATCTCCTCTGTCCAAGGAATTTGTTCCTCCCTCACCTGAACTTCTCTTTCGCAGATACATCATGAAAATATGCGGATATCTCTCTCGTGCAGATTGATATTGCTGTCTCAACTTCCATCAGGATCCAAATAAATATTGCGTCGTTCACCACCCAGAACCAGAAAAGATGGACACTTCCACTGCTTGATTCTCGAAGCCATAGCTCCATACACAAACTTGAAGATCAAGTAAGCTGCATAGTATGTGTTAGCCGACAGAAGTCGCATCTCCATCTTGGCGTGAACCTCAAGCCAGCATACTCTGAGGAGCTCTACCACCTTGGGAATCTTTCAAATAGAAGACAGATTTCAGTAACAAGACACAATAGATGCCAACACATAAGAAGACAGATGACAGTATGCATAGCAGAAAAGGAAAATGTAACAGCAGTTTGGAGATTGGATGGACCTTGGAGACATGGGGTGAACTCCGTCTCCAGTAGCAAGGAATGTCACGCCATACTATAGAAAGATCTTAAGACTATAGACAGAATCTCTGGGGTGCCAATCATGGTACCATATTTCTTTACCATTTCTTCTTACATTTCTTTCTTTCCCAGCTTTCTTTCTTCCTCTTGCTCTTTTCTTTTCTACATTTCTTCCCCCGCTCCATTTGTCCGAGTGCAAAACTCTAAACTCTAACTCCTGCACAAGACATGGAAGACATCTTTATGTGTTAGATATTTGAAAATTAAGAATGAGGAGGGAGTGAGATGAGGGAGGGCCGTCTCCTCCATGTGGAACGATGAATTATGGTGAAGGACAATTCATGGGAGCGACATTAATAAGTAGGGGTAAATATTATCGTTCGGGAAATCACTTTGATATTATGCTGAATCCAAAAACAAGGTATTAACAGAGATGATACTCACTCCTTCCTGCTACTTACTCTCCTCTCTCAACTTTAAACTTCCTCGCGAAGACCTGATTCTTCCCAAAATTGCTTAAAATACGATTAGTTAGTATTTTGTGAATGAATTAGGGGATGGATCAATAGGTGACTCTCACTCCCTCCACTTATCAAATCCCCCTCGCATTACACTTGTTAACATTCACAAAAACATACAAACAAATATCCACTTTTTCAATTTATCAAACAAAAACTCAAAAAAACAAAAACTTAGATAAACTTCATCTGCCATGTTTTTTTTGCTTTTCAAAAAATACCATTGCAACCCGCCAGGTTGTGTTTCCGTTTTTGGGAAAAAACTTCTCTTCAGTTGAATCTAGAATAAAAACCCACCCAAAACAAATAAGAGTCAACATCACAAACCCTATGAAACTCTTTTCAAAACTAAGAATGCTCTTAAAAAAATTCTTAAAAAACCTCTTAAAAAACCCTCTTTGATAAAGTCGAGAAAGAAAATAACAAAGAAAAAACACGTACAAACAAGTTAACAGAAACCAAGTTGGTTAGCATATGGATTGGTCCCATCTCAAAACCTCTATATCCAAGATAAATATACAGGCCCAACCAGTTTCTTAAAGATTAACACCAATCAAAAAAAGGAGTCTTCATTCATGTTCTCCTATTCTCGACCCACTCTGATTTGCGGAATCATCTCAACAACACCATTCAAAATGCACAAACAGGACAATCGCAAAAAAATAGACAAGTATTTGCAGGCAGAGATTGCGGACCCCTTTTTTTGCCCCTGGCAAAGCTCCAAGCTTGCATCTACTTAACACGATCCTAACCTTGCCCGCCTGGGAGCAGACGACCTAAGCAACCCAACCAGGAAATTTCCCCAAACGCGTCACATTCACAATCAACCTCCGCAGGGAGAAGCAGGACTTCTATGGAAAAACAATGTTCCAATTCTATCCTTCTATTAAAAATCGTAAGATCACCACAGCGCAAGTAAAGTATCCCAAACGATCCCCAACTGTTAATTAAAAAAAAAAAAAAACTAACAAACTAAAACCGTTACTAACACTACTAACACGACAATATCTGCCAACATCAAAACCACCAGAACAGAAAGAGAGAACAGCCATTTCAAAGGATTGCGTTCACAACCGGAGTCATCGCCCCAACTCACTCCCCCATCCTTTTCCCCCAAACTCTGTGATTCAGCTATACTGCAGACAACACCGGGCGAGGGGCGGGGGGACCAGAAAGCATAAATTAGCAAGGGCACAACACAACTGCCCCATTGGTGAGATGCCCTTGGCTACAACACTAACCTAACTTATCATTTAAGTATTACAAACTTCAATCTCCACAGCGAAAGCTGACAAAGGCCAAAAAAATACCAATACAAAGGTAAACATTGAAACAAACTCCGAGTGCTTAAGAGAACAGCACCAAAATTCCCTCACAAAAACAGCCCTACAACTATTGATTTGGGCAGCAACAAACAACACCGGTTTTTTTTATAAAATAGACTTACACAAACCCCTATCCAGAGTGCACAAAAACAAGCAAAAATCGAAACAACACACACAACGAAAAAACAACCCAAACAACCACACACAACAACGACAAACCTAAAGAGACAACCACATAAACAGTATCCGGATATAAGACACACAAACAAACATAACATTACCCTCAAACAAAAAACCACAATTATAGTAATCCTAATACCAGCAGATAATCTCAAAAACCAGACAAAAAGCCCTAGAACACTGTAAAACGAAAAATAGTTCAACTTTAATCTATTCCCTCATCAACAACGAGTGTCTTGAATCCCTGGCCAAGGGCCTATCGAGAAAGGAACCGCGTTAAAAAACACAAAACAAAAACCGCCAAAGTTCTGGTGCAGAAAATCGAAATAATCCAACAAAACCCCAAACTACGAAACCCCTGACAAATGAGCCAGATCTAACATCAAAGACATTTCCCAATTTCCCCCACATCTTCACACATATTCAAACCCAACTCAAACCCACGTACGATAACCTCCCAAATTCTCAACTGAAACCAAAATTCCAAAAACAAACTCCAGTGACCACCCCCCACCAAACCCCGACACCAATCCATTTACAAGGCTCCTCCACCACCCCTTTGTGATGATGAGAAAAACCGTCCCGCTCAAATACGCCAGAAGCAAAGGAGGAGGCGGCGCTTCATAGACAGAGACGGAGGAAAGCAGCAATAAATCTATCTATCCGACCTCGATCCACGACGACGGGTCCCAAAACAGAGGCAGGACAGCGGAACTCGCCGCGGCATGCCAGGCTCAGTGTGCGGACAAGGAAAGTCCCGAAGACATGATCAGGTCCAAATCGGCCGGGAGGAACATCGCTGCCAGACACGAAGAAGGGCAAGATACGGAAAGATCCGGGAAAAGCAGCGGATAGCTGAAGCGTGAGCGTCGGTAGACGCGGCGGAGGAGCGGGCGACGTCGCGCGGGGTGGTGAGAGAGACGTACTGCGGGCGATGGCACTCCCCTCGGCAAGGCGCCTCCTAGCTCCCAAAACCATCCGGCTCATTTGTGGAAAACACAGATCGAAGTTATCGAAAGCTCAGCATCCTATGTTACTATCAAGTTTCCGATTCGAACGGCGAAACCCACGACGCCCCAGTCAGATCTTAGTCCTCGACCATCCCCCTACTCCAACATCGCACGAAGAGGCAGATGCTTACCATGCTTGTCAGACTTCTCCCGTATTTTTTTTTTCCTCTCCTTTTTCGGGATCTTAGCCTCGGGTTCCACATTGAGACATAGGCTCGGGTGATCGCGGCTTTCCGATCCGTGGTGTAGCGGCGGAACCCGACCCGGAGTGCAGAAACGGGTTGAATGTCTTGGCAACTTGACAATGATACACCCTACTATCAAAACAATTCCTATTGAGGGGTCAACATTATCAAGCGTCTTTCCTTAAACGAGATAAATAACAAGAAGACGAAACGAGATAAATAAAAAGAAGAAACCGCCGAATTTTTATTTTGTTTTTTTCCACAGAAACCCTATATAATAATACTATTATGAACACATATGCACAAGTTATCAACCAATAAAAAGGAAGTCACCATTGATGAGACTCATCAATTCATTTTTTATTCCTCACTTCATAAAGCTCATCCAAAAATAAAGGACAGAAATTGATGCACCAAAGGACGACCCAAAGCTCGAAAACAACAAACCACACGCTAATTCGACAGCAACTTCCATTCTGGGTAAAAACTAATCTAGTCTAGACATGACATAAGGCCACGATAACTAATATCACTTAAACAACCCGCAAAGAACATACCTAAACTTCATAGTCCTCTTTTATCATGACGAAGATATTTAATTTATCTTGAACATGATACACAACCTAGACACCAACAACTTCTATCCAAACACACATTATATAATTTCTAGATAGCGCCTATTACTTTGACGACACAACTCCACAACCTATGTTAAACAATATGAAGATCAATTTACAGTCACCTAAAAAACATCTTTTTGCATTTGTCCAACTTGAAAGCCCTATTCAGAAAAACTTCAATTTTCATAGCCGCCTAAAATATGCTACCCCCAAAGACAGTCGGCCATGTCGGAAAAACCCCCTTTCTTCTTATTGGCAATGCTCGAACCCCACGCCAACCAGTCAGAGTATATTTAAATATTCTTAATAATTTCAACCTCAAAGCTAAAATTATGCAATAAATTTATTATTATAAAAAGACAGTGCCGAATCGAACAGGGTCTTTTTAATACATTTGCCTACTTTTTTAGTAATTTTCTTTTGTTTTTTCATCACATATCAAAAAAACTATAAAAAAATATAGCGTGAAAAAGTTCTCGATATGATAAGGTGATATGGTTGCATAAGGAAAATTCTCTCTCTAGATATTTTAAGTGGCGGTTCTAGATGTGTCTAACTACTT
>JAGVVM010002719.1:0-34029 GCA_019149425.1 Psidium friedrichsthalianum
CCTGTGATCTTTTGAGACACTAATGCGTTAGTTGCCAAACCAAGATCTCTCTTATCAAATATGCTTTCTATTCACTGCCGGGTTTCCCACGACCATCGAGTACCACAAACTTATTCTTGACATAGAGGTTCGCACACAGACTTACAACTTTGCAGGATAGGGTCATCCGACTAGTCATAACTTTTGAGTTAGTCAGATGAAGCTATTGGAATTGGTTTCTGTTACTTACAGGATTTTCAGAAACGGCGAAGTGGATACTGCCTTTATCTCCTAAGCATGAGGAAGAGCTCAAGCGGAGGTAAGGGTTTGGAAAATTCAGAAGCATTATGCCCAGACAGAATTAATACTTTGCTATTCAGTAGATTATGGAACGGTTTAGCCTGACCCGCAACATTTGTCTTGAGCATATTCAACATTATTGCTGTTGTCTGGGCTGAAAACGGACAGACGCTAAGAAATTGTTGGTCATTAAAATCAAACCTTGTACTTAAATGACAAACTTAGATATCTGCAAATAAATTTGGGACGAAATTCACTCATAAGAATACCTGACATTCACTATTGATTCTGCATCCAGCATATTCTCTCTCTCTCTCTTCTCTTCACACACACACACACACACACACACACACACACACACACACACACACACACCACTTTCGTCACAGCACATAGATGTTCATTATGCATTCCAATGGTAATAATAATGAGATATCTTCACATGCTGTCTTGACTCGATTTGTTTGGATTCTTTTGCCTGTATTCGAACAGCCTCAGAAGATGGTGTTGGCAGCATCCGAAGGAATTAGTGGTGACACAGCCTAGATGGATCCTTGTTAATCGAAGTCACTAGCAACACAATGTGCATAGCGGACCAATGCATTTCATCCTAAAAAGAAGCTGAAAATCCTTAATTTAAACCCGCCCGCAGCGGCTGTTCCCTGTTCAGACAAGCCCGCTGCGCTGGTTTAAATTAAGGTTTCAGGTCCCTTTTTAGGAGGAAATGCATTGAGTCCAGATATGAACATTGTGGTGGCGGGTAGTGATTCGATTATTAACAGGATATCCATCTCGGCTGTAGCACCAGCTAATTCCTCGGGGGATGCTTGCCAACCCATCTTCTGCAGGCCTGTTTAGAACTACAGGCAAAAGAATCCAAACAAAATCGAGTCAAGACAAAGCATTGTGAAATATCTCATATTATTACCATTGGAATGCATATGAACACTATGTGCGTGTGACAAGAAAGGTGTTTGTGTGTGTGTGTGGTGTGTGTGTGTGGTGTGTGGGTGTGTGTGTGTATGAGGGAGATGAGAGAGAGAGAGAGAATATGCTGGATGCAGATCAAAGTGAATTCAGTATTCTTATGAGTGAATTCGGTCCCAAATTTATTTGCAGAAATCAAGTTTGCATTTAAGTACAAGATTTGATTTAATGACCAACAATTCTTTAGGTCTGTCGTTTTTCACCCAGCCAACAGCCAATAATGGTTGATATGCTCAAGACAAAATGTTGAGGGTCAGGATAAACCGTTCCAAATCTACTGAATAGCAAAGTATTAGATTCATGTCTGGTCATAATGCTCTGAATTTTCCAAACCCTTACCTCCCTTAGCTCTTCCTCATGCTTAGGAATAAAGGCAGTATCCACCTTGCCGTTTCTGAAATCCTGTAAAGTAAAAGAAACCAAATTCAATAGCTTCATACTGACTAAAAAAAGTTATGACTAGTCGGATGACCCTATCCATGCAAGTGTAAGCTGTGTGCGAACCTCGATGTCAAGAATAAGTTTGTGGTACTCGATGGTCGTGGGAACCCCTGCAGTGAATAGAAAGCATATTTGGATAAGAGAGATCTTGGTTTGCAAACTAACGCATTATTGTTCCTCAAAAGAATCACAGACCAAGGTATTCTTCCAAATTGGACCGAAGGACAACAAAAGGAGATGGGAAAATAATACTTCTTCAATTGGAGCTCAGAGCTAGAAAACCGGTGCTTACCTGTTATGATAGTGTCATCAAGGGCCCTCTTCATACGCTCAATTGCTTTTTCCCTTGTAGGAACCCATACTATAAGCTGCAGTGAGCATGTAGTGATTATAAGAGGAAACATGTAAATCGTCATGCAGAAGCATGCATTTAGCTGAAGAGTGACAGATAATATCAACAAATAAGAGTCATCTATTAAAGTCATGAACCCAACTTCATAGACTGTCTCGCTATCATCTTCATAACACTAGCCGTTTAGCTCATGCAATGCACGGAGCTCTTCTACCAAGCCTAAGAATGAAGGCGTCAGTGTCAACAATTATACTGCTAATGAATTCTCGTTTCTCACTCTTATTTTGCATATCTTCTCACTTCTGTGACATACTCAGATTATGTTAAGTCTTCAATATGCTGGATCTTCATGATCCTTATCCATGTTAAATTCAAAATTGCCCACAGAATCAAAATTTTTTAGGGATAATTGCAAGAAGCTTCCTAAGGTTCCCACCCACATATCAAATACAGTCCTCACTTAGATCCTAAGTTAAGTTTTCCCACTTTCATCTCAACTTGAATCCTCACAATGCCACTTATTTAAAGAAATCGCAATTTTCCTTCCCAAATTGCTATTTGCAAGACAGAGACTGACAAACCCTAATAAACATTTTCTCTCTCCCCCACCGTCTCTCTCCTACCATCACCGACCAGCTGCTGCCTCCACCCGCTCCCTCCACGCCTAGCCCCCAGCTGTCCCCAACCGTCACCAGCCCCAGACTCGAGTCCAGCAACAATCACCGCCTAGATATGGTGCGACCCGATCTGCACCGGATCAAGTTCTAGTCTCCCATGGCTACCTCGAGCTGTATCATAGAGCTTGCCAAGCTCGCATGAGCCCCAGGACAAACAATCACCGCCTTAGATATGGTTGCGACCCGATCTGCACCAGAACAAGTTCTAGTCTCCCATGGCTACCTTGAGCTGTATCATAGAGCTTGCCAAGCTCGCATGAGCCCCAGGACTGAATGCAAGGCCATCCTAGTTGAGCTTGTGGCCCACACAAGCTTGAACTCCCATTGCTGGGAGCTCCGTGAGAGAGAGATAGAGGAGAGGAGAGGAGAGGGTGGGATTGAAGCGAGGGGTACAGCAGGCAATGTTGAGCGATGGTGACACCGTTGGCGAGGGGTGGAGAGAGAGAGTCTACTATGTGTGACTTATTAAAGACCGTTGGAAGAGAGAGACAGGGATGGAAACAAGATGGTTGTAGGGTTTGGGGGTAAACGTGTCCTTTTACTTTGGAGGAGATGCAAATTAAAGATTTTTAAAATTGAGAATAGTTTTTTATATGTATATGTAAAATTTTAGGTGCTTTTTGTAATTTTCCCATTTTTTAATTGATCATCCTAATAAAAAAAAATTCAGAATAGGAAAGAAAGAAACCTCATGCTCACAATATATTAGCAACGTTGCATTAGAAAATTTACTATCTCAAGCAAGATGCTTTGAACATAAGACACAACAGCAGAACCATTGATCGGCTAACATGCCATAATCTCACAAAACAACAGAGGGACAACATCTTGACTAACTTCCCAAGCAGGGAATCATAGCTTGGAGGAACCACATAATCTGGATATAAATGGCTATCCATTCGAACAAACGGACCTCCAGAAGGCAAGTATGCTGTTATTCTCCCTGGTTTTCAAGAGAGGAGAAAATTTATGATAACGAGTTAATTTTATGTAGACAAATTATTAAGATAATGAGTGAATGAAATAACATGTCATGACCAAAAAACAAAATGGGTAGTAAAGGAAAATAAACAAGAAGCTAACCAATTAAAATGGCTGTCATACCTACAACCAATATTATCAGATAAAACTCTAAATCTTGCAACTCAAGTTGATCTAAGGGCTAAACAATACGAATATATCACACAAATGAATAAAAATCAAAATTGCATGGAAGAAATATGTTTCTACAGATTAGTTGTCTAATCGCAGAAGCCGTGATTAATTCAGTATCAAAAGTTGGGGCAGCAACAGAGGTGACAGGCTTGTGGTCCATCAAGGTAAATGCGACAACTGTGGTGGCAATGGCAGTTGCACCAGAGGGATAGAGGTGATGGGCTAAGCAATTGCATTGAAAAAGGTTAATCAAACAGGTTTGAATTGACTCTGGGCTGGGACTGGTTGGGGATATAAGGTCATGCATATTATAATATTCAAATAAAAATGGGAGAATATGAATTATATAGGTCATCCCACCCAAACCCACTTGCCAACTCTACTTATTTTATATGTATCTATGTCATGACGAAATAATTTTTGCTTCACCAAAACTTACGAACCAATTCAACTCGTGATCCACAAAACACGGTTTTAACATTTTGATTCACAATTCATATCCTATTCTGAAGATTGCAAGTACAAACTATGAAAGCTATGAATCGCTTTCTAAACTAGTAGCAGAAAAACCATATGTTTCAGTCGAGCAAGGAAAATTCTATCTATCAAATCCTGAATTATGACAGAATCCAATAAAGGAAGGAAAAATCTAAACTAAATTTACAACCATTAACAGCTTGGACCTATGAAAAGAGGCAATGGTACTATTGATTTTTTGTGCTTGTGAATGCAAGATCTTTCACACCATTGCCCCAAGTTTCATCGCAGTATATCAATGGTACCTGGTCCAGGCCGGAATCCTTTAAATGCATCCTCAGCATTGATACGGCACTCTATTGAATGTCCTCTGAGAACAATATCTTCCTGCAAACAGGAAAAATGTAAACAAAGAGACACGAAGTCAAACTTCTGCAGCCTATTGGCTCTAAAACCTTCTATACCTGTTTGTGGTGGAGCTTCTCTCCCATTGCCACACGAATTTGCTCCTCGATCAGGTCAACAGAAGAAATCATTTCTGTTACTGGATGCTCAACCTGAACAAGGAATCCACCAGAGCAAGAAGGGAGGAAAAAGGGAACTATCATCAATTTTTGTAAAGATGATTAGATAAACCCTCAAAACTGTATCTGTGAGCACAAGAACAGCTCTAACCTGGATTCTAGTGTTCATTTCCATGAAGTAGAAGGATCCTCTTTCATCCAAAAGGAACTCGACTGTCCCAACACCAATGTACCCTATAGAAGCTGCTGCCGCAGCAGCTGCATCGCCCATGGCTTTTCGCAACTCTGGGGTTAACGCTGGAGAAGGTGCTTCTTCCAAAAGTTTTTGATTCCGCCTCTGCTCGACAAATCATATTTATGAGATTCATAAGATTAAAGCTAGAAGCAAACAAAATCTACAAATTTGTAATGGATCACAGACTTATATATGGTCAGGTAATCACACTCCTGTTCAAGCCTCCTCAAGGGACGAGATCTCATTGAACATCCAACAATCACAAATTGCAAACTTAGATGGACATAGGGTATGCAGCAATCTTGACATGCGCTGGCAAAGAATAGACTGATGGGCCATCCCTTAAAGATAATATTTTATGTCCTCTAATGTTAGGTTTGCTTTTGTTTTGGCCATGGCAAGCTAATTCTGTCTTAATGCTAGAACTTATTTTTTCAAGTAATGTATAAAGGCTTCGTTTGTTGCTGCTACTATTATCCTAGTTCATTCCACAAAAGAACACAGAGCAAGATCAAGCAACACATCAGAGTGACTTTGACATTTAGACAATTTTCACTCATTCAAGGAAAAAGACACGTGTATGCAGGGTATATGGATTTAACCCAAGTTCAAGGGTGAAAATTTCCCAGTTGGCACCAAAACATAACCACTGCCCTATAGATGGCACAAAAACACATCAATAGCATGGAGGAAGCCAGAGAAGGGAGTGAAAGATGCAATTTTATAATTTCCCAGACCTCTTTTATGACGAGACTAATATGACAAGAAGGAAATCCCAAACATACACCCTGATTTTGCATACACGTTCATAGTGACATTCGCATATTATATCTGAACTACGGATTATTCTATGAACAGCCATTGGAAGAGAATAAAGAACAGTAAATGACATTAGAAAACACTGTGTATTCTTACTTCCAAACTAGAAAGTTGACTGGATATTTTTGATGGGAACAAAAAAATAAAACATGATACCCAGCTACAACCATATCAGCAGATCACCAGGTTTCACTCAGCTACCCATTTAGCAGCTATGTCAGAATGAAAGTCTAGCCCAGTACAGTTTTTAACAATCATCGGACATAACCTTGATTAGAGACTATCTTTTATGAAGATTTTTCTCATCTTTGCGGTGAAATCATGCAACTCAGAAATTCCTGATAAGAACTTCTTCCAACTATGCAAAAAAGATGCTCAGGATCTAGAAGTATATGTTTTTGAAAGTATAACATGCCACTGAGTAGAAGAGGGTCCAATAAACATCACTCTTACTAGAAAACTCCAATATTAAGACTTCCTCATCAAATTCAAGCGAGTACCTACGTCTTATACAGAAGGCAATTCATTTTTGAAGACTTGCAATTTAACCAATGTAACCACCATGTCCTTTCCCAAATGCTTCCATTTTAGATGCAGTTCAATGTCTTTTTGGGCCAAGAAACCATTTGATATTCATTATAAACATGAGAAATTTTGCAATGTCGTGCACCTTAGATTTCACAAATATGACACAAACTAGGATTGAGCACCGCCCTGCTTCAACTTGGGAATCTGCCAGAACCAGCCTGGCTGGTCCGCTTCCAAGTTCTAGAAGCGGCCCATACCTGAATAGGTTTCTGATGTCAGCCTTGGAATAGGTGGTTCTACCTTGAAACTGAAGAGTATAGGCCACCATTCCAAGGTAGCACCGGCTTTTTAAACTGGTTTCAGATTATGTAGAGTGGTGACTTAGTTAAAGTTTAGTAAGGGAGCCTATGGCAGGAGCTCACAGCCCTATGCCATTACTTTTGATCAAGGTGGAACTATGGGGCCTGCAAGTACTCATTCAATAGTTTATTTAGAGGCCCTAGACATAGTGCCAACATCAGAGGGCGTTTGTGCATATTTTGGGCCCCAACATCGACTATTAATTCACTTTAATACTATTTTTTTAGGTTTGTTTGCATACTTAACTGTCTTGGACCTGAATTTCTTAGACAGAACCGTTTCTGCCCGGTTGTTTAATTTGGGCATTTGTTAACATTGATTTGAAATTGAAAGTTAAACAGAAAGGGAGGATCCGGTTCTTTTCCTGGTTCCAGAGTCCCAGACTGGAATTGGCACCACCATGAACATGCTCACCCCCGGGCACAACTTATTGCAATGAGAATGAAGTCATCAGCAGTACCTGAATGCTGCAATCACGCTCCCCAAAGTGAACAACATTGCCATGTTTATCAGCAAGGACCTGAAGAGCCATGTAAAGCATCCAAAATTGGATCAACATCCACTAATACAATCCACGAAATAGATATTAGATGTACCACCACTCACTTATTTTTCTTTGGTGATCAAAGGCTAAACCACTCAAATGTAGTTGCATATTTATGCCGTACTATTTGCAAATGAGATAAAACAGCATTTGTTGGCTGAGCAGTCAGGTTATTATTTGTATTCTACAACTAAATACCATAATGTGATCATTTCCAGCAAGCCTTGTCAATGTTTAAAGACAGCAATTACCTGGAACTCAATGTGCCTTGGATTCTGAATGTACTTTTCCAGATAAACTCCATCATTGCCAAATGCAGCTCCAGCCTCACTCTTTGCTTGCTATAGAACACAGCCAGAGCAGGCCCAACAGAATCAGAAGATCAATAAAACATGCTAAATCAGGATTAAAGAATTAACATCCTTTTACTATTCGAATTTCAAAATTATTTAATAGACAAGAAACAAGATCTGAGATCGTCCAAAAATAGAAGCATGGGGCAACACTAGCAACACAACCAAGCATTAAGTCTAAAGGGAATAGCATAGCTCCATGTTTTCATCAAACTTGATTCAGGTCATATCTTGGATGCTGCTAAAATAATCAACAATACCCTTGTTAGAGGTATAAAGGGAAAATTGGTCTTTAGGATTCTTGGGCTTATTTAATGTATAAAATCTTCTATACTGCATAACATATGGGAAATATTCTAACATGGTATCAGAGCTATCACAGGAATTCTACCGGTCTAAGAGGAATGGGCGCTCTATTACACAGTACTTTGCTGATTTCAAGAGGATGTATGAGGAATTGAATGCCGTTCTTCCTATTTTAGCCAATGAAATGCAACTTCAAAGAGACCAATTGGCTATAATAGGATTCCTAGGAGGTCTTGATCCTGAATATGAAACTATTAGGTCTCAAATTCTTGGAGGATAGACCGTTGCATCACTCACAGATACATTTGCTCGAGTTCTTCAAGTATCTCGTGAGTCTTCTCAAGGCCTCACATCTACGGCAGAAAGTTTAGCTCTTATGTCTCAGTCTCGAACTGGTAGTGGGAGTAGGACTAATGGAGGAAACAGTGGAGGATACAATGGACGTGGTGGCCGAGGGGGCAGCCGAGGCATAGGAATAGGGAGAAGCCAAGGCCAGCAACACCTTTATGGACCATCCCATCTATCTACTGATAGCTCAGGGGCAGCACAGACTTGTCATTACTGTGGCAAACCTGGTCATATTTAGAAATTTCGGTACAAGCTACATGGGAGACCAGGGCAGCAACAACAGTTTGCAAATACTGCATTTGGTACTGACACTTTTCCACATTCTTCTAAAGGCAAGGTAGTGATTATGTCTGAAGAAGAATATGCTCGATACAATCAGTCTCAGATTTCACAGCATACTTCTTGCACTGCTACTTTGGTGCAGACAGGTAAGGTCACTATGTGTCTTTCAGCTGCTTCTTGTCCTTGGATCATTGATTCAGGGGCTTCTAATCACATCTCAAGTCTTTTAGGTATATTTTCCTATCTTGTTCCATCATTATCCACGGTTAAATTAGCCCATGGTTCATCTGTACATGTTAAGGAAGTTAGCATAGTTCATCTAACTCTTTCATTACCATTGTCGTCGGTGCTTTATCTTCCGCAATTTCCTTCTAATCTCATGTTTGTTAGTAAGTTAACCAAAGACTTTCAGTATTCAGTAACATTCTATCCCGATTCTTGTATATTCCAGAATCTGGCTACGAAGAGGACAATTGTTAGAGGACGTGAGGAAAGGAGATTGTGTGTGCATGAAGACACAATTTCCTTTGTATTCTCTAGCGTTAGCTCTCTGCATCAAATCCACTGTCATCTCGATCATCCTTCTCTACACAATCTCTAGAACTTAGATTCCAGTTTAAGTCTCTTTCTAGTTTAGATTGTGAGTCATGTCAACTTGGCAAATTACATCGTGTTATTTATCCACCTTGAGTCATTAAACGAACAGCGTCTCCTTTTTTGTTTGTTCATTCGGATGTTTGGGGTCCATGTCATGTGACTTCCAATTTGGGTTTCAGATATTTTGTTAATTTTGTTGATGACTATTCTAGGGTTACTTGGTCGTTTCTAATGAAAAGTCGTTCAGATTTGTTTTCCATATTTCGTGCATTTATACTCAGTTTAGTGTGTATGTTAAAGTTTTGTGTTCTAATAACGCAAAGGAATATTTTTCTGCACCCTTTCTGATGTTATGACACAAAATAGTATGATTCATGAGTCTTCTTGTCCTAATACACCACGGCAAAATGGTGTTACTAAAAGAAAGAATAGACATTTGTTGGAAGTTTGTTTGAGATGAAGGTCTCTAAAAACTTTTCGTCTGATTCTGTATTGACTGCATGCTATCTCATTAATCACATGTCTTCTTCTATTTTGCGAGGTAGTATTCCCTTTTCTAATTTGTTTCCAAACCAATCCCCCAGAATGAAGAAGTTTATATGAAGCAACCTCCGGGGTTTGTTGCTCAAGGGGAGTTCGGAGGAATAGTTTGCAAATTAAAAAAATCTTTATATGGTTTGAAGCAATCTCCACAGACGTGGTTTGGAAGATTTTCTAAGGTTATACTTTCTTTTGGACGGTCTAGATGTGACAATAATCACTCTTTCTTTTATAGACAGTTTGGAAAAGGCAGGCTGTTCTTGATTGTATATGTGGATGATATTATAATCACGGGAGATTGACTTGATTGGTATAGCTAAACTAAAGGTTTATCTTCAGAAGCAGTTTACTTAGGAAAATTGAAGTACTTCTTAGGAATTGAAGTAATACAATCACAAAAAGGTAATGTTCTGTCACAGAAATAAAATATGTCTAGGATTTACTCACTAAAATAGGTATGCGGGGATCCAAACCTCTTGACTCACCCATGGAACAAGGAGTTGAATTGGTTGCTGAGGGGGGAGGGCTTTTTGATAATCTTAAGAGATATAGAAGATTGGTAGGCAAACTAAATTATCACTCAATTACTTGACCTGACATTGCTTTTCTAGTTAATGTGGTAAGCCAGTTTCTACCTTCCCCTCGTACATCTTACTGGGATGTAGTAATTCGAATTTTGAGATACTTGAAGAAGACTCCGGAAAAAGGAATTGCTTATCAAAATCATGGTCATAGTAGAGTTGAAGGATTTTCTGATACTGATTGGGCAAGGTCTCCAGATGATAAGAGATCAACCACTGACTATCGTACTTTGGTTAGACAAAATCTGGTGTCATGGAAGAGCAAGCAGAATGTTGTTCCTTGCTCCAGTGCTGAATCAGAATATAAAAGCCATGGCACAAGTGACATGTGAATTAATGTGGATTCAAAAGTTATTGATTGAGTTAGGCTTTAAAACTTCAATCCCTATGCCTCCATGGTGTGATAATAGGGCTGCAGTGCATATAGCTTCCAACCCCATATTTCATGAGAGAATAAAATATATTGAGGTTGATTGTCATTTCATTCGAGAAAAGCTGATGTTAGAACTAATAAACAACTTGGAGACATTTTTACTAAACATTTGGGTAATGGAAGGACAGAATATATCTGTAACAAGCTAGGCATGACTAATATATATGCTCAGCTTGAGGAAAAGTGTTAGAGGTATAAAGGGTAAATTGGTCCTTAGGATTCTTAGGGCTTATTTAATTTATAAACTCTTCTTTACTGAATAACATAATACATGTTGTCCATTCTAACACCCCTAAACAAATCATCTCATTAAAGCTAGATCTATGAATATTGTGTCTAGCGGACAATATTAGTGCACTGTTTTATTTTATTCTTTTCCTTTACTTGTGTGATGGCCATATATTCAGTCACAACTAGAAAGCTGGACATGGATCAGAAAATGGATTTTTTTTTCTGTTCATCAAACGCTACAACCACATAGCTCCTGACCAAAATTGATAATTGATAAACGTCACAGCAAATACCATGATTAAAAAAAATTCTGTTTCCTATAGCAGATTTACTTAGAATAATTAGTAGCCAACAATCCAAATCTGAACTATAATTATGCATCCCCAAGAAGGATGGTGCAGACAGAAGCAGTACCTGTAGCAACTTCACAAACTCATCAGGCTCTTTAGCAAGACGCATTCCACGTCCTCCACCACCTGCTGTTGCCTGCCTTGATCACATGAGCAATAAGCACAAAAATTCCATCTTACCCAGAAGCAGTGGAAAGGAAAAGGTTGAAGTATATAGACCCCAAAAATAAAATTATATTTAACCCTCAAATATTAAATTCACTTCCCTTCTTCTTTCAGAAGGTAAAAGAAGCATTAACAGATGACATACCCACACGAACATCATGTAATGTTGAGATGGGCACTCGGTGGCTAAAGTTTGGAGTCCCAGTAACATAAGGGCACAGTATGTCCATCATATATGAGCATAAGGAAGCACTACAGGTCCTAGCTAACATCCACCACCTTTTACAACGAAAATATCAAGGAACCGTTTGAGCACATGAACATGAACCTCCAAAGAAAAACAAAAGAAAAGCTGGCGATATCTCACTGTTTCAGCAAAAAAACTAGAGCAAGAAATCCAGAACCATTTTTGTTTTTTTTGGTCAGATAAATCCAGAAGCATTTGAGGGCAAATAAGATTGATGAAGATTAGGATCCTCCAAACACTCAGCATATTTTACTTAGACCAGCAATTTACCTTAATCATCACAGGATAACCAATCTCATGAGCAAGCCTGACTCCTTCCTCTGTGCTCTGCAATAACCATCAAAATTAATCTAATCTTGATAATGGGAACATTGAATACCTGCAAATGCATCCCATGGAAGCAGCTAATACCTGCAACAACCCATCACTTCCTGGAACGGTGGGAACACCAGCATTTTTCATTGTCTCTCTAGCAGTTGATTTATCACCCATCACTCGGATGCTCTCAGGCTGCAAAATCCATGCAAGAACTTAGGTGTAGAGATAAGATATCTACATCTAATGAGGACAAGCACTGGAGTAACGGTGAGGTGACCCATCCTGTTTCTAGAAGGTCACAGGTGCAAGTAATGGAAACAGCCTATTAAAAAAAGTGCAAACTGTGTGGACAGTAGACAACCCTTACAGAGGAGTGATCTCCATGGGCTAGAATGCCTTTCTATAACTATGTACATGTATATTTTCAATTCTGTGCAGTTCTCTTCAAGAGTCCACAATCTCCATGACAACTAAAAACCACTGAGTGAGGTATAGAGCGGTTCTTACAGTTGCTATTCCAGTATAAGTACTGTAAAAAACGACTTTCCCTGGAGAAAATCAAACGAAGCAATGGACAGTACACTTGCAAGCAATAAAAACTGAGCTTAAACATGCTTTATAGAAAGGCTTAGTAAATATCTGCACCACTTAGCAATTAAATCTACCTAAGTTTCTATAATTTGGACAACAGCATACTGTGTTCAGTTCTTGGTTCTTAGAAGGTAACCTATCTGCGTTATAATGGTCAATGTTCAACAGTTAAAGCATTTTTTAATAAATTCAGGAGCTCAGTTTGGGTCCTTTGGGAAATTAAAAAGTACTGCTACATAGTTTCTCCATGCGATGCATAACAAAAAGATGCCCATTGTTTCTTCATAATATTAGTGGATTCAAGTGCCTCAATCCCATCAGTCAAGTCATAACCAAAATCTTTTCAGACCATGCAAAATTATTGCAAATCAGAAATAAGCTTCTCAAAACTTAGCAAATTCTGGCACTTTCTGCAATGAAACTCCTCATAATTTACACTTACATTAGGTCCTATGAAGTTAATGATGCTCTGTGCACATTTCAACAAATACTGCATTTTCAGAAAGGAAAACCATATCCAGGATGAAGCATAGTGCAGCCCGGCTGATGGCAGCAGACAGCACATTCGGGATCACTAAGTACCTGTAAACAGCAACACAACGCCGTGGGTCTCATGCAGGCATTTGGTTGAAGTAAAGGTCTGAGAACTATGACCAAATTCCTTTCTCATACAACAATAATGAAATTCAAAACAAATTCTTTAAGAAAATTAACAGATATGATGTTAGATAGCGTGACTACATTGATGTTACAACAACTTCCTTCACAGAGAGCTTCCAAATATATAGCTAACTGGCTGCATAGGAAGGATATTATCAAAAAGCTGTGCAAGGTGAAATATCACATTGTTTTCGGGATGCCAGGTGCCCAGCTACTTATGGGAGCGCAACACAGCTCTCGATATGAGCAAGCTTTAAGTAAATAATCAGTCTTTATTTTGCATTTTTACTGTCATATCGAATTGATCAGAGAAATAGTATGCTTACAAAAGTGCCCCGTTCAAGCACACACTACAAAATTGTTACTTTCTGCAAAATGCTCGAGTAATTTATCCCACAATGGATGGACCATGAATGAATTCCCCATCTCTCGTGATCTCAGAGTCAAACTTAATTAAAGCTGTAAAGAGCAGCTTGCAAGAGTTGTTCAATACTTCCAGACTTTACTACAGCAAAGTGAAACAAACACACTAACTAAGGCAACTTACGATTGGCTGCTTGGAGCTTCACCAATACAAACTGATTATCAGCTAATTTCACGTGAAGTGCATCCTTGTCGATAGTTGAGTAAACAGCCACACAGGGAATTACCCATCTCATGAGCAGGTCGAATAACGCGGACCGCAATTTCACCCTCTATTTGCTACCAAGATCTTATCAGCACGCAAGTAGCATTAAGAGCTCCCCCACGCCTCTTAGAAGCATGACCAACTTTAACGGCATGACACCTTTGTTTAGGAAGTTCACACTACTTCCAATCAGAAAGCTACATTGAGAAAACTTTGGATAATGTTTGTCTTCTGAAAAACTAGACCCTGCGATACGGCAATTAAAGCATTAGAACCAGAATGACCACAAAACGTGCACACATGCACACGCACACGCACACGCACCCGCACACGCACACGCACACCAAAGCATGCAGAATTTCCCACGATCACTATGTGGATAATGACCATTTATTCAGGGGCACTATCAAGGAGTTTCCTTCATGACCTCAAACTTCTGCATGTTGATAAAAAGTTTAATTTTGTACTTAGGGACTATCACTAAAAGCCAGATGCGAAGAGATTTTCTATGAGCGGATCAGCAAGTTTCAGGCTGTAGGTGAAGAGATAACATTACAACTTGAAAAAGGGTAACTTCATTACGTAGCAACGTAAACAAATGTGAAGTCTTCTAAAGCACACTGCTTTCAGCCGTCAACTTGGCAAAACAAACATCAACTAAAGACGCTAAACAAAGCCACACAGCTATCGCGTTTCCCGGTGGGACAATTCAGTATCAAGCTCGTAATGGATTTGAATCCCACTCGAAGATGAACACGATTCCAGCACATCAAAGGGGAAATAAAAAAACCGAAAAAAAAAAGGGAGAAGGCGAGCGAATACTAGAGAAGGGCGTCAGAGACAGAGCTTACTGGAGTGGTGGAGGTAACGGATTTGCACATTGGCAATGTGGCCTCCATCTCGAATGCGACAACTCCTGAAAACCTGAGAAAAGAGACATTTTTTAAGAACGGCCAGAGTGAAACTCGAGCTCCAGCTCGAGCTACGTACAGAGAATTCAAGCAATCCGATCGAGCGATCACCTTGAAATGTGCCGAAGTGACCGACCACAGATCAATGTGTGTGTATGTGAGAGAGAGAGGGAGGGAGAGAGAGAGAGGGAGGGAGGGAGAAGGAGGGAGGTTGGGATGGGAAGGAGTCGAGGGACTACGACGACGAAGAAGAAGGGGGGTTCGATGCGTTCGAGGGAGGCTTGGCATTGAAATCTCCGCCAATGTTGGTGGTTAGGAATCAAGCTGTGCGCGCTTGACCTTACTCGAATTCACTTCATTATTGATTTCTGTTATTATTATTATTATTATTATTATTATTATTATCTTCTTTAATTATTGTTCTCTCTAATATTTTATTATCTTTGCTCCTCATTGTCGCGACCTAAAAATTTCGGGTTTTCAAATTTTTAGGTTAATGGATTACTAAGTTATGAATTAACTAACCTAGTTCAAGTTTTCCCAAGCTCTACCAATTCGCAACTTAGGTTCAATATTTAAATGCAAAAGACTTTTAATTGGAGCCGCCACTAATCATTTATGGTAGGTCGATTAGAAACTTAAATAAAATAGTGGGAGAACTATTCAATTTTTACGAACCAAAGATTTTAAGTTCGGGACTTGGTTACGCTAATATTTCTATTAATGCCCTTTCGGTACCGATTTCATGAAAATGTTCAATTTGGCAATTTCAATGAATTTTCGCTTGAAGTTCAAAGGTATAAATTTTTTTTTCACTTGCATCAATCTTTGTATTAATTTTTATGATTTTTTTTTTGTATTTTCTGAGTTTTTTATAGATGAAATTTAAAATTCAAGTTGCAAAAATTAAAAGATAATTATCGCTACTTCTTTCGAATTAAGTTCGATCTAAAGCTTAATAGATCAACCCTAAAATTCGAAATACCCGCTATGAAAATAATTCCATCTAAAGCCTGATAGATGGACTTATTTTCATATATGCGGTTGCGGATTAGAAAATTTTCCTTATCGATCACATTTTTGAAATACTTTGGATATCTTTGAATATCTTCAAGAAATTTTCAGATTATCACGAGATTACACAAAATTCTCCAAAATTCACAAATATTCCAAAGAATCATGTATGATATCTTTCTCAAGATACGATTCGAATATTTCAACAAAAATCAATCCAAATATCTAAATCAAAATAGCCGAACATCCTCAAGATATGCACAATTTTCAAAGATATGTTTCAAGATTCAAAGATATGCGCTATATCAAAATTGAGACAAGATATGCAAAATATTCAATGGATAATGCCCTAAAATTCAAAGATATGCCAAATAAGCTCAAAAATTCATAAACAAGTTCAGGATGTTATAGATTGCTCTAGATCCAAAGAATTCAAGTTAGGCAATTTCAATTTATTTCCACTCACGTGATATTCATCAAATATTCACTCACATTCAAATATTTTTCAGAATATTATGAGATAAAAATATTACCTAATTTGTGATCCAACCAAACTTGAACTCCAAGCAATCTTCTTGGCCCAAATCGAAATTTTGCGCATGCCTCGGGGAATTTGCAAAGGAGAAAACGTGACAGCAGCTGATTTGTGTCTTTAATAGCGCCGAAGAGCAAGTAATCTTCGCCCAAAAGTGTGGTAATCGAACCCCGAATGACGAACAAACTCTGCACTAAAAAATCAGCAATAACACCCAAAAAGCTGCACTGTTTTGGATCAATAGCAGCTGAATTTATCTTCGGACAGCAGCAAACTCAGGCACCAAACTGCGGGGATTTCATGCGGCAAACTCTAGCACAAACGAACACCGATCAACAGTAATTTTTGTGCACAACAGCAGCTTTTTTTTGTGCAACAACTACAAAACATCAGCAAGTACAAGAGGGAAGTGGGTGGAGTAGAGGAGCAGCAGAATCAGCAATGCAAAAACCAGTCTTCTTGGCCAAAAAGTGATCCCCAAACAGTAAGGATCACAATTAGCAAGGACAGAATGTCCTTCTTGGTGCAGCAAAGGACATTAAGAACTTTCTTCTCTTTTTGTGAACTCGTGTGTATTCCCTCCTTCTCTCTCTGTGTTTGCTCTCCATAATTTTCTGAGCTCCAGTTCCTCTTTTTCTTCAGTTTTCATGGCCCTCCCTTTCTTACATGAACTTGTGCTCTTTTATAGGCAAGGATGACTTTGGATTCAAAGAAAGAAACAAAAACTCCTTTCCTCTTGTGAATGCTTAAAGATATATTTAATTTTGTCTCTATCCTCACTATGGCTCCCACGTATCTTTTCTGAAAATCAAATTTCCTAAAAATCTGAGAACCTTCCCTTACCATCCCTTTCAAAGTGAATATATGAAACCTTGAGAAATATTCTATTCCACTACCAATTTGATTTGTTTATTCATTTCCTCTTCGGTCCAATATTTTTTCTTGCTAATCAAATCTTGCCCACGATCAATTACTCTGTAAATCACCAAACAACACTGACCTCCCAACTTTCTATATATTATAATTAACTTCCATGTGGCCCTTACTATGATTGAAACAAAAAAATGCAGTCCACAAGCTAATTTTGACCGCCGTGGGCTTTCTAACCATCTCTGCTCTTGTAGGTTTTGCTCGGAGGCTTCTAATTAAGCTCAAGGCTAACTCGATTTCATTCCATCGCAGTTGTCCGATTAAATACACGTGTGATACATGCCAAAATTGAAATGCAAACTATAAAAAAAAAATGAATTAATTCTTTTTTTTTTTTTGGTAGAGACTAAGGTTAGTCTCTAATTTTCGTATGCAAAAATCAATGACTAAAGAGGATATTCAAAATTTAGGTGTCAACTCTCATTGTTGGTAAATTATGATCATTTGCGTTTTCTTCATTTTCCCGGCTTAACCTCCTAAGCATCAAAAGAGGCTCATCAATCCCAATAGTTGGGTTGCAATTTAGATTCCGTTTATTTCGCTAAAGATAAATTAAATAAAAGTTATATTTTCTCAGAAATGGTCCCTTGTATCGCTTAAAAAATAAATGAGCGAAAATTTTTTCATCGTGTGGATATAAATTATCGTTGATAACAAATTATTCATTGGTTAATCATTTCAAGCGATAGATCATTTTAGAAAAATATTTTCCAAATTCCGGGAAGCAAATAGAGCATTATGATCCTGTTTATTTTATTTTTTTTCAATTATCGAGTTTATCTTTTTTCTCTTTTCGAAGAGTGAACTTCTTACGGACTTGTAAAATGGACATTTGTAATATCATGTGGACAGACTTCCCCATTTTTTATTCATCCAACGAAACTATTGCGATGGTCTACTTTAAATCAGCAACGGTCGAGTCGCTAGTAAAATGAGAAATTTTGGCTCAAACGAGCATCTCATAGAAGGTGCGACACTTATAACAAGTCTTAGCTATTTCTTCTCTTATTTAACTTAACCCATTTAACGAAAAGGTGGAAACAATCAGTAAATTAAAATATAATACGAGGTTGCATTACAAGTAATTATATTTTTTTGTTCAACCGCCGAATTATGCTAAATTGGATAACAATGGAAGTGAAGAATGTTATCCCATCGACCGTCTCAAAGAGTGAAAAGCAAGTTTTCAACAACATACACCTTTAATGAAAGGTTGGAACAAATTCTTAGTGAACGTATTCAATTAGGGTAGTTGCAGATATTATGATATTTACTCGATTCTACTTATCTCTCAAGATAATGCATATATTTACTTTCATAGCACATATATTTAATTAATTATATTTAGGGTTATGTTTTATCTTATTACCTTGAATAGTTATCCATTAAAGCCAATAATTGGACTCAATATCATAACATACAGAAATCCATCAGTTCATCTCTTCCGCTTTATTATTCTTGACTTGGTATATTAGAGGCACCATTCCTGAGGAAAACCCTAAGTATACCGAGTGCACATAGCACCTAGTGCACCCCTGCATCCAATGCACCCCTGCATCCAATGCACCCTTAGCAAATAAATCCACCGTGTTGCAAAATAAATTCATCCTGGCTATAGTGTTCTCCCGAGCGCCTTATTCGTGTCTAACCAAGCGCCATGATAGTCGTGTTACGATGTCAGCAATTTTAGTCACTTTTGCTTAGTAAAGCCTGGGTTAGTTTCGCTTGCCGTGACCACGCCAGCCGTATCGATCATGTTTGTTCAGTTATTGTTACGACTTCAAAGTCGACCGCAAAGGACGCATGTTGTTGGCCTCCAATTCTCGACTTTTCACTTCTCTTTTTCGAGGAGCTGGCACCACCACCAAACTCACCGTGTGGTCGGACAAGCAACATACGGAAATCTCGTTGTCAATGAAAGCTTGGAGTCATCACACGCGCTGCCCATTTTTCCAGCTCACTTATCTTGAGATTTTACGGCATTGTTCGGATTATTTTTCAAACACAAGTCGATTCAAAATTTTGAGGATCAGTAAATATGAAAAAAGTTTACGTAATTGAGCATTCCATAAGCACATGCTATTTGGAATTGGCCCAAGGGTGTTTCCCTAATTTTTGGTATGTGTTTTCGTCTTTTTCACTTTTCCTCCCTTTGCAAAGAGGGAGAGGTGAAAATGGGCTATCATCGTTAGAAAGCCATTCTCACATTTAGGACTTGAAACTGTTGCGTCGCCATCTCGCTAGCCTTCCATGCAAATCTCGATGAAAAGTTTCCATTTGCTCAAATGGGACAAGCAAATTTGACGCATGGCCCATTGATGCGTCCCATGCAGATCTTGGCGATGTTGAACTCGCAACATCATGTGGTGAACTCAGGATCACGCCGCGCACATCGCGCTGGCGAGCCGGAAACACCGGTTTCAGTCAAGAAATCGAATAGAGAATGGATGATAAGCGATAGAAATCGCCACTTTCAACTAAGCGCAGTAATTGAATACTTCCATCACGCTTCTTGCCCGAGCAAGCATATAGGGGTCCAGGAGGAAACAGCGAATGCGGTTGGCACTGCAGTGCTGGAAACGGATGAACATTCTTTCGCGCTAATCATTTTAACAACTGATGCTCGATGATTGTTAAAGATCAACATGTCCCACGGCTGAGAGATCGAGGGCACAACAATCCAATGTGTGAGACTGGTCTTTGCACATGCGATTTGGCCCATCAATTGTCCATCGACACAAGGAAACGACACTTTACTCCAAGCACGCAGGCGACATAGTTTACTAGCCGACAATCGATCGAACATTATATACATTTCAATGCTACCTCATACAAGATTTGTGGGAGAAAACCAAGTAGAAGGATGACAAAACCAAACCTATTTATCTAAGTAAGAGCTGTATATTACAAGTCCGAGGAACTGTGAGCAGGAACGCATTCCTTCCATAAGAACTGGAAACGGATAAACACTTCAGGGAAATTTTAACAAGTTAAGATTAAGAGTCATCACTCGTTAAGAAGTACTTAGTACTACAATCATCGGTGGAACAATACCAACAGACATACTGATTGGCACCTGGAAGCCTCTTTCAGGGCAAGAGTCGTCACGGTTTCCACTTAAAAGGGAGCATCGCGGTCGCCATTGTCGTTTAAAGGGAGCATCAGGAAGCCTATCTATATGTCACTGCTGCATCTAATATTGGTCAGCCGTGACTGGACAACATGTGGCATAACTTATGTCAGAGGAAAACTGGCGACGAGATTCCAAGAAGCAACAGAGGTTATCTTTGCCAAACAAAATGCTAAAGGTGTCTTTGCATCACACAATCCCACCATCTGAGCTACTGCAGGCTTGATTCGGAAGGGCAGTGTTCGCAAAATCCCCATCCAAGCTCATTTGTTGTACTTCTTGGGGGGACAAAATCTTAATACAGCGAACACAGTTCACAAAGTCCCTGGCACAGAGAAGAAAACCAAACGTGAGAAATTGGAATAGTTGAGAGGAGGAAGTCAAATTTGAGACTGGGCACTTAGCACTTTGTAGATGCCAACGATGCACTTGTCAGGATAAAGCAATTCCTACAGCTTGTTTTACTTATAATGTATGTGAAAACAATCAGCCAACGCAATTAATTTCAACAATCAAAGTGAAACATCCTGAATTGAGGAACAAACCTGTAATTAAACCAATATGACGTGACCAAAACGGTTTATGAAAAACATATCACCAGCCAGAAGGAATGAAATGCACAGAGAAAATTAGGACAGTACTGTATAAACTACAGAGTAGAAAATTGAAAAACTTACTCCCAAGGGTCATCTCCAACTAGCAACACATCATTCTCGTGATCAACATACACTAGTTTCCAGCCTATTTTTTGTCCATCTTCCAACTGTCCCTCTATACCGAATCTGCGAGCCAGGTCCTGTTTGAGATCGTGATAACCTGAATACCGGGCGATATCGACGGATCTTCCAACAGCTCCGCGTTTGTAAACCTTCACAGAAATATTGATAGCACTAAGTAGTTTGAACAGGAAAAAATCTAATGAGCAAGTATTTTCTGTTATTTTCAACAGACCTTGGTAAATGTCCGCATTCGCTGAAACTGAGGAGCTGGAGGTCCCCATGGACCCCTGTTCACTAACGCATTTTCATTTAATGCGGATTCCATCAAGTCAAATGTCACATCCGGCACTCCAAAAGACTGAGAAACTATTGAAGATGAAAGCTGCTGGGGTTCTTTGGAGTTGTAATCAGCAAGTATGCCAGCAGAAGGAAGGTCACCACCAAAATCTTTGCCCAATCCAACCATATCCTTTCCAAAAATAGAGTCAGAATTCACAGGAATTCCAGCCTGTACATCAGCATTAGAACTAAAAGGAACACTACTTCTAATATCGGCCTGAACCTCTCCATCCTGACTTGTGTCTCTAAACAACATTGACTGCTGATTGTAGGAGACTGAGCTGTTATTTTGCTGAATATGGACATCACTCTGAGAAAGGCAAACTGAAGTTGTTGAAGATGATGCATCTAAATAATCTGTTTGTGTTGTTGCACCATTCGGGTATGTCTGAGCAGAGAAAAATCCTTGGTTTTGGCCCTTTGATACATCCAGAGAAGGCTTTACATCAGGCTTCTGTTGGAAGTCTCTCATCATGTTATTACCGTTAGACCCAATGGTTTCCAATGCGCTAGGATTCCAGAAAGTGGCAGTTGACTGTGACATGTCCTCGCTAATTGATGCACTCAGGTGAGGCCTACCGTTCATCATTGACTGGACAATATTTGCACAATTTTGTCCAGATGCTGAAGTTGAACATGGCACATCATCTGTAGTTACAGATGGCCCACATGCAGCAGCTCCAGTCAGCAAACTGGCAGAAGCAGAAGCATGACTTGCTGCTGAAATTTGTGCAAGTCCCATATGCCCCATCATTTCAGGCAGCAGCCCTGATTGCTCTTGCTGGAATTTTGGCTGCTGAGACGGATTAGAGAATCGCACATTCAGTTGGCTACTATTCTTTTGAATTTGCTGGGGGACAATATTTGGCTGACTAAATGAGTTTGGTGTGCTTTGAGGCATTTCCATATGAGTTGGTATCATGGATTTAGAAAAGCTTTGAGAGACTTCGAGAGGTTGTCTCTGCTCCTGGTGTTGTTGGGAATTATTTGGTTGCTGTAACGCCGGCTGTTGCACCAAAAGCGAGTGTTGCTGCTGCTGAAGCTTCTGTATTAGTTGAAGCTGAATCTGGTTGTCAGACATTGGTAACTGTTGGCTTGATTGATCAGGCATCTGCGAGTTCAATGCATTCTGCTGTTGATTCTGACCCATGATCTGTTGCTGCTGTGGCTGATGTAAACTTTGAGGAAGGCTTCCATGGAATGGTTGGTTTTGATTCAAGGACTGCTGTGGGAGCAGGGTACTAGATTTGATCAGAGATTGGGGCTGAAGAACTTGGGCCTGAACTGGAGCAGAAGGCAGAGTCTGATTAATCAAGCTTTGCCTCGGTTGTTGACTCATTTCGGTCAACTGTTGCTGTGGCTGCATGATGTTGGTTCGGTGATTCAACGTGGAAGAGAGCTTGGTTAGCTGATCAAGCTGTTGTGCTTGTTGGGGTGGTCTCTGGGTATTGAACTGTAAATTGTTCAATTGAGCCATTTGTGGGGCTGAAAACCCTAGTTGATGCGAGAGATCTGATCCAGAGTGATTTTGTATAACAGAGTTGGATAAGTTGGGCATGTAATTTGGCTGTATTGAGTTTGCAAAGGAAGGACTTTGCTGCATGTTCATCCAATGCATTAAGCTTAGGCCAGAGAGAGCATGGGTATCCTTCATACTGAGGTCATCGCCAAGCCATGGCATTGTCCTCTTAAACAGGCTATCTAAGTCGGAGAAGTCATCATCTGCAAAAGGAAATGGAAAAAGGTAAGATTTTCCATCATCATTGGAAGTCTATCTTCCTATCCTTTATAAAGACAATCATACCATGAAATGTAGAAAGAGTTTTTAGGTTCAAAATTATCATTCACTGTCAGATTTTCATAGAACAATATATTCAAAGTTCCATTCATCAGTAGATTCATGAGCTTGCAGTAGGAATTGGCTCTCCTCTAGAGATAACATATCAGGATGTATTCATCTGGGTTTTCTTTTGCTAGTAGGATTGATAAAATAAGGGTATTTACTATGTAAGCCCTAGGAAAGGGAGAACTACAATACACAAAAGCATGACTGGGCATCAATATTTACAAGAGTAGTACAGGTAAGAAATAAGGGAAGAAGAGCTTTCATTTTCACTTTGCCCTACTATATCAAATTCCATCAAAATTCATTTGATTCGGTTTTATGAATTTTTACCGGGCATCCCTGGTTGTCTTGGACGCTTGGATCTGAAGAACGGAGAAGGGCAGATAAAGAATGGAGCAGTCACAGGTTCAATTTCCCATATAGAGACACGTGTACGCTTTTCCCCAGCAGTTGACTCATCCCAACCAACCTATCCAAGGAAAGAAAGTATTTAGGACCAAGAAACATTCAAATAGAAATCATATTTTCATACTAGGAGCACAAGTCTGATCAAACAGGGAAAAATTTTAGGAGCACAACAATTGTTACCTGCAAATTGCGCCATTGTGAGTTTTTCCATCTAACAGGATCAATATCACTGATACCTGTTATGGTACCCATAAACCTGCAGATCAGATGCCAACATATCATAATCTGGAACTGGAACTTAAGCCAAACATTAAGTGGTTGCTCTCAAGTGCAAGCTAATCCTTAATTTCTGAAATAGTTAGTCACTTACTTCGTTTTTAATTTTTCAAGGAAGGGGATTATCAAAAACTTTAGTGGCTGAAGCTAAAGTTTAAGAGGCTGAGTTGCATACATCTTTGCTATGTTTAGCGGCGTTACACAAGGAAACTCCACAACTTGAGCTTTCTCATGTCAATAATTGTTTAATCAATGATAATTAAAACCTTAAAAGGCATAGCCATATACAGAGATAGAATCAGAGATCAACTCAGGTTTCCTCGTTATATCATCTTTCCCCTAACTCAATAGTTTCTACTCATTAAAGCATATCATCGATAAGGACAATCACAAATTACAAAGAATAAAGACTACCTTCTTGTTCCTGACTCCTCAGTTTCAAACATCATGCGAAATCGCATACCAGGTGATATTTGGTTGCTGTAAACTGCCTTGTAGTATTTGGCCAAAGGGATAACAAACTCTGATGGGCTAGCCCTGAGTGCAAAAGTAATTTTAGGAGCACTATTAAAACAGTAATACGGCAAAGTGAATCTGGATTGAGCCATATGAGAAAAAGAAAATAGAGACTGACCTTGGATTGTAGAACACAGTGAAGGGGCTATTACTAGCAGCAGCATGAGCAGCTGCGGCTAAGATGCCAATATGCATGCTGTCACTTGACAATACTGATGAGGATAGATTAGTTGGTTGCCGGTTAGCTCGTCTAATGCCCAAGAGCAGCTGTTGTTTCTCATCCCTACTCACAGGTAATTAGCACAACTTAGCAGAAAAAAATTTCCCAAATTAACATATCCATCTATTCATGCAAGCATGGATGACACAAACAGAACTACATCTTTTCCTCTGAGAAATGATGAAACTGAGACTGATCTTTACCTAATAAAAAGAACTGAGTCACCTGCAAAGAGCCTTTTTCCACTCACAAATAAGCTCCATCCAGTAGTAAGGAGGTGGCGCTTTGGTTGCCCTGTGATAAGAATTTACTGGGGTTTTACATCACATATGGCAGAAAGCACACCACAGCTCTATGAATGAGCTAAAAGGGCAACATGAGGACATACCACGGTAGATATGGCGGAAGGTCCACATATTGTCATGCAAATCCCTTGCCATAAGTTCTTGAGCAGGTGGTTGCATAGAGAAATCCTAACAAGGTAATCAAGTTCTTTATATTCGAATAGTCACCAAAAAAGTAAATCCATTCCCTTCAAGCACAAGTAGAGAACTAATTCTTCTGATTCAAATGCAAGGAACAAGCAACTACTCACAAGAGGAGGGAAAATCTTCTCTGCTGCACGACGGGGCACAGAGAAACCTCCATGGGTGCTTGTATCACTGGCCGTCAATGTTTTACAGAAGAACTCTGGTTGGGGCTTAATGGTTTTGAGTGCAAGATCCGACCTCAACAAAGCCTCCTTGTCAAACTGCAAGAATCAACTTCAATTTGAGTCGGGCACTCACAAATCTCAAATCTTTTATCTCTATTATACGAGGCAGTTGCAATGTAAGACTGAGCCTTACTGAAGAAACAGGTTGTAGAGTCATCTGAGCATATACTTCATCAGTTTCTGGATCTGCCTAAAGCATGAAAAGGAAAAATCGCCACAATTAGTAAGTGCATAGGTGGAAGAGATACGATTGCATGCTACCAAAAAAATAAAATCAGGTCAAAGAAAAGTAGACACACATGTAATGTAACATTGTGAAGTAGGCATAGCAGCTTGGAGGGAAGATTGGGGTAGTTTGGTACTTGAGCGTCAACATCTTTCTTCATAGATGCTGCAACCTGAAGCAACAAAACTGCATTGGAGATCGGGCGGATGGCTCTCTACAGCACATAATAGCCATGATCAAGGTGAACTGGTACCAATCATCAGTTCTATTTACAATCACATCCGGTTGGACATTGAGATCGGTTTAAAAAGTGATGCAGTATACTCCTAACGAGCACTTGTATGAAACTCAGTTGTTAAAATTTTTTGTCTAAGTTTGCCACATCAGTTGGTTAGACAAAATTTTGTAAAGCGTTGTTAACATCCCTAGCATTACCCAATTGAAAGAAGAGGAATTAACACAACAAGCTATTCTAGATAGACCCCTTTGAAATCATCAAAACCTCAACTTTGGTGCTTCACTCTAGTTGAATTAAGTTTTCTTTCATGCTACAGGTTGACTAAAAGAAATATTGGACAAAAGCAGAAGATAGACTCAAGACACTTAAAGCTGTAATTGAGACGCCTTTCCAACTCCATTACAAGCTTTTTAGCCAAAAGAGACTTTGTGGTTATGCAACACCCACCATTCAATTGGATTCAAAACTCATTTGAGTCAAGAAACAGCTAGCCAGGATCGGCTAGCACTAATCATCAGAAAATGAGCACTCTACTTAAGCAGCATAAAGATCGAGATCAGATGTATCAACAGCGTGACAGGTTCACAAGTAACTCAATGACAAGGGTTAAAAGTTGTTACAAAGTCGGAGTCAAAAGATGCCGGTCTCCAGAGAAAGCAGCTCAACATGATTGACAAACCATATTTCTTTCCTCCCTTTCCTTTTTTTTTTCCAATTAATTTCCCATTGTGTTGCTGCTATGAGCAATAAGGCCAGGATTGAATCACCACATGAAGGAATTGCATGAAAGACATAAAACCAGAATCACACAAATCCAATTAGACATATGTTCTTGATGAACCCGTCTGTCTTATCCGCGCAACCCTAATGTTTAATGAACTGAAAGGTGGTAATCCCAGCTGGGAAATCTCAGATTTGAGTGATCAATCTAGATTATTACAATGCACAAGAAGTCTAAAATATATAGGTGGAACAACCAAAGAACATGAAAAAATATATAAAAAAAAACAAAAAGGAAAGAGAGTTGAAAACCTGTTCGCTATGGCCTTGAGGGAAGTAGACGACGTGGGTCCCAGCCGGCGGCAAGTTCACCAACGGACCGGCGCAAGCTTGCCACAGCTCCGGATTAATCACGCTCTTCTTCTCTCCGCCACCTGTTGCCACGTGTCACCATTGATCTCTCAGATCGCCGTTCTTCCTTTCCGTCACTTTCCCGTGGTTTCCCGGGAAAATGAACGAATCCGCCGAACGGAAATAAAAGAAGTCAAAGTAGCACATCGCAAAACTGGAAGCTCCGGCGATAGAGAGAGTACCTTCGCAAGGGCTGGTGATGGCGGTTGCCGACGAAGCACCGGCACCGCCCGCCGGCGTCTTCATCGCTTACTTCCGAAGACCCTTCTCCCCTCTTTACCAGGGGCGGACGGGAACCGAACCGCCTAGCAATACCTCGATGCCTTCCTCATATTCCGATTCTCGTTCATCCCCGGCGAGAGCACAATCTCGGAAACAGCAACACCTTGCCGGTCGTAAAGCGAGTATTTTTTTTTTTTAAGCCACTTACACAAGCGTCGTATGTTGTAAGGGAGAGCAAAACAGAGAGGTAAGTTTCTGAGGCAAGCTCGTGTGAAGCTAGACGATCAGGAGAGAGAAAGGTCCTCCAAAATTCTCACGGGAAAGCGACGGCGGAACAGTGAAAAAGGAAAGATAAAAGGCTGAGGAATAATAAAGGAATCAAAGTTCCGCCTGGAAAGCCTCCGAAAGGAGGTAGACCCAGATGCAGCTGCAGCTCGAAGGAGAGGAAAAAAACAAGGGTCAACAGACTGGTCCTTTGACCCGCCGGCGAGGAAACTCAGGCGGGTCGGCCGGAAATGGCCTTGCCGGAGAAGGAGCCGACAACTTTACGCTGAGAGAGCGAGCTTGTGGAATGTTGAGCTCCTCCGCGACCGAACGCCGAAGCTTTGCCCCAATCCTTCCCTACACCACCCAGACAATCAGCCCCCCCTCCTCTCTCTCTTCCTTGACAAGTGCTTTCTCTCCCCTATAAACAGTGAGAGAATATGATGATCGTGATTAAGATTGATCTCTCTCTCTCTCTCTCTCTCACTCTGCTGTCTGTGTCCTTGAAAATGGCACAGGAGATTAAGACAGCTTTTTAACGGGAGCTCGGCGATTGGTGGGTTGAGTTTTTTATTTTATTTTTATTTGGTCGAAATATTGGAGGGTTGAGTTGACCAGCGGGACTTTAAAGGAACCAAAAGGGCAGTGGAGGGGCTTAATTAATTTTACCTCCACTTAACCATGGTTGGGGTTTGATTAACAGCTACACCATGTCGCAATTCCATGTCTGCCCTCCCCTTTGGGCCCATATTTCGATTTGCCCCGACCGCCCCACCGCGAAACCAGAAACCCCACTTTGCAGCCGGAACAAGCTGAAACACGTGCGTCATTGACCATAATTGACCCTCGTCTGAACTCCGGCATGGCACATGCGCATTCCAATTCGTCTTCTCTTTTTATTTTTTTTTTGGCTTTATTTGTAATCTGGGTGGGAAGGATTGATCGGTGTCGACGAATCTCTCCAAGCATTGCCTCCATATGCACCCGCCATGGAATCATTAATTTGAGCCGTAATTGCTCCGCATCAATTGTGACTCGAATTTTCGAAATTGGCTAGCTCATCACCCCGGCCCTCAAGATGCTAGTAGCTAGTAAAGCTCTTCTGACAAAGATGTCTCATGGCTAGACAACGCAACACGAGCTGTTGAAAAACCTACCCACAATGTGAATCGACTCGTAATCTCGTAGAAGACAAGTGACCCATTTATTACTAGGCCAATTACCTTGGTGATTTGCAATGCACGCTATGAATTAAAGAGGTATGTGACAAAAATTGAAAGTGGGGATGTGAGCACATCATACAGGAATCCCCCGATTTCGGGTGATACAAATGGCGATTTTATTCGGTTCATTTGGTGTAACATGTTATTTACACATTCACCACTAGATAGTTAATATGATGAAGAATTGGACTAAAAAAAAAACACTCTAAGCTCACATATTAGTCATTCAAAAAATATATAATTATTTTTTTTTACATTGGTGATGGATCTGATAAAAAAAATCAACTCCAGTGATGGGCGGCGGCGGCCCTGCCTGCAAACCTTGTCTTTCTCTTTTTTTCTATTTTGTTTTTAAAAATAAAATTATATATTTTCTTTTTTTCTTTTCTAATATAATTTGAATAAGATTTGAATAAAAAATAATCTAAAATGCCACTTACGATAGAGAAATTAATTTAAAAATGTCACGTATGCATTTGTTGTTAATCAAATTAATGGTGTTAATGGAAGAACTTAATTTTATCAATTTGACAAGTTTTTAAATTTGATTGTACTTTCTAAATTTTTACGATTTAATTATACTTTCGTAACAAGTTTTAGGACTTCTAATACACTTATCTCAAAAGAGAAATAAAGGGAAGCCCTTTTGTTTACTTACCTAAATTGCTTGTGTGTGGGTTTTGAGCCTCTAATCCTCCATGGAGAAATCCCCTTCCATTAATAACACCTAACCTGGCCTATCTTTTTCAAAATCCATTCTAATTAGGAACTTCTTTAATCAAGAAAGCTTTCGAATCCTGTATTACATCTAGTAGCATTTTTTAGTTGTGTTTGATCGTTAGGATAAAATATCTTGTATTTGGTAGTTGCCCACAGTACGATAAAGAGGAATATATGGGGATGTAGCCTGGATGAGAAATACTAGAGGGATAGAGTGTGATAGACTTGGATAGGGTTCTCCATAGAACAGATAAGAGGAGAATTAGGTTTTTCCCACAACCATCACCTCTCCTCCACGCCAAGCTGCTCAAGTGGCAGTGACTATCAAGTGTGGCTGCCTCTCCGACGAGACCAACTAGGGCCTCAGGCTACAAAGTCGAGTATCTCCACATTCTCATTCTTTAATCAAATTTTGGTATGATATGAGATCACGTCCCTCATTCTTTAATCGCTTGAATCTTGCCAATGTTCAAAAGAGATCTCGATATGTTAAGAAGAACTTAAGGTTGATCATTGACTTTTAAGGTAGTTTTCTTGGATGATTTGCACAAGTGCATATTCAAGTTTTGAAAAGAGGCTGAATAATTCAATTGTTTGGTACTTGTTTACTCACTTGACAAGATGACGATAAGGTCAGCATGTCATTCTCAAAAGACAAGATGCCCTTTTGATACCTCATCTCTATTTTTGGCTAACTCTTAAAACATTCATCAAATGGTTTTTAAAGCACGCGTGATATTTCTAATTTAAAATCTTGAGATGTCACCAAAACACTCATTCGACTTTGCAATTAATTCTCAAAAGCCGGTTTCTCGTTATAGTGGCTGAACTATGTTTGTTTGTGAAAGTATGTATGTAGATGTCAATCAAAATGTACAATTCAATCTGGACGAGTAGATAACATCACATGGTAATAATCATAGGACCATGACATGGCAAATTTGATGCACAATGTGGCGTTGAAATGACGGGACATAACAATAATCACATGCAGTATGACAAGGCAAATCATACGCAAGCCAAAATCACTTTCCAAATCAAAGTCATGAAATGAATAATCACACGCCCGGGGCCTTAGTTCATGAATTCAAATCACTTCTTCCGATTGATAATGCAAATTGTCGTATGACTCAATTAATCATCAATCAGATTCATCTAGCTCATAATTTTTCTCTGGTTTTGCCCCAATCACTCATATTTTGAAACTTTCATGAAAAGGTCCAATATTAATGCTTCGAAGACCTCCTGTCTTATGTTGTCCTCGAAGCGGGAATCGATCTTCATGTCATCATTCTATCATTTATTATCATCTTTCGTCGATAATCATTAGCATCACCATCTTTCTCCGTTCATTTTCTATTCATCAAATTGCAAACTCATGCACACGAGCTCCTCAAAAACCGTCGGACGGGTTCATCTCCTCATGGAAAAACCACCGATTAAGGTGTGAATTTATTTTCGATTGAAATCAATGTCCTTGATTTGAGCGACTTTCTCTAGGGACCTAATGTTTGGTTGGCTAGTTCAAAATGAGGGCTTGGAGGATCGAAGGCTTAACAATCACGCACGCATCTTGAAGGTCGTTGGTAAGTAAAGTAACCATTCAAGTGTTCTTGGTTGGAAAACCGACACAAATAATCCCTAAACTTTGCCCATCGTGCAATGTTATTCTTGAACTTTTAATTTTTTAATGTGATCATTGAACTTTTAAAAAAGGAAATCTGGTCCTCTCTCCAACCGACTGAACGACAACGACGTTTATGAAACAGACGTCAGTTGAGTTGTTCTCTCTCCATCAGAGTACAACGTAAAGAACAAAGGGTTAGGGGAGAGAAATCAAATCCTTCATCGTCTACATCTTCTGACGCAACAACCAACGTTTGAAGAATCGCGATGGACAAAGGTACGCCTTCATCTTATTGTTCGTGAGAATCATGAAGATCAACGATTACTGTGATGATGAAATTCCGCTTAAATTCTACGTGTTTCTGCATAAATGTATTGTGTGGATTTGCTTACATAGGGACCTAATGTTTGGTTGGCTAGTTCAAAAACGAGGGCTTGGAGGATCGAAGGCTCAACAATCACGCACGCATGTTGAAGGTCGTTGGCAAGTAAAGTAACCATTCAGGTGTTCTTGGTTGGAAAAACGACACAAATAATCCTTTAACTTTGGCCATTGTGCAATGTTATTCTTGAACTTTTGATTTTTTCAATGTGATAATTGAACTATTCCTAAATGTTTAATGTAGTACTTAGACTTTTAATTTGCTTTTAAATCTTGCCCTAACCTTTTAGATAAATCGAATTTTTCAATTTTTGTGTTTTTCATGTTTTCCCTTAATTAAATGTGTTAAATATGCAACTTAGGACGATTATAATAGTATCAATAAATGCCCGATACAACTCTAAATACTAACTACTAATATCGTTAAAGATATCCTAACCGAAAGTATACAAAAATGGAACTATCGTATTATTTATGAAGACCAAAGGTAACAGAACCAATAAAAAGATAGTCACGTGTATTTACATATTTTTTTTTTTGGTTGATTTCGGAAACAGGTAGAAGAATGAAAATAAACATTCCCCCCCATTAAATCCAGGTAATAATTAGTTTGTAAAAACGTCTGACTTTTTTTTTTTTAAAAAATTCGAGAGACTAAAATCGAACAATGAATTGAAAGTTATAATCTAGATTGAATGTGCGAAGGATATTCAAGCACCACATGAAAACAGTTTAAGTTGCTGTACTTCCATGTTTCGTCAAAGGGATTTACAAGATGGTGCTCTTGTTTTCTACTGACCTTAGTACCTCGTGAATTTATCTTTCGTCGACCCATTCCATTTACATATCCATTCGGTCCAACACATTCACTTGGTTTTCATGTTTAAACTCATCTCACTCATTTTGTTATTATTTTATTTATTCTCCACTTTATATCGGTGCATCACAATGTTAATCGCATTGCTCTTTCGTGTCTTGCCCTTCTATTTATTTTTTCAGGGCACAAGACCCCAGCCACTAGTTGACCTGCATGTACTTGAATAAATCCTATCGCCGGGTGCTCTCGTTTCTTCAACCAAGTTCGCTGAGTCATGCATGGGACATCACCGAAACCCCTCAGGATTTTAATAGTGACAAAGGTATCTCCTTGCGATTTTGTAATTGAATCGATGCAGTGTCCGTTTTCTGTTCATGTGAACATTGATAACTCGACACCATTGAAACTACCCTTGAACATAGTGAAAGAACCGGAAAGAGCAGAAAGACCTTAAGACTGAACAAGTCACAGAGAACAAGAGTTCCATTGGGCATTGGAGAAACAAATACGTGAACAATATGAGAGAGTTTAGGGCATATTTGGTTCGTTTGAGCAAATGTTGTTTAGAAATAGCAAATACCTCTCCGCTAAAAGAGATATGGTGAAATGCAAATACTATTTGATAAACTGTAATTAAAACGTGCATTATGGAATACAACTTGATGTAAATGCAATTTGGTAAAAAATACCCCTCGCGTAAAAGATTCGATTTTTTTAATTATTTAGAATAATTTTTTTTTTTTTTTCTAAAAATTATTTTTATTTTAATTATTTATTACAATTAACCTCTTTAAATTTTTTTTATTATTTCAATTTTTAAATATTTTATTCTTGAAAAAAATCTTTTATTTTATTTTTTAATTAACTTTCATTAATTATTTTTTTATTTTTTATTTAAATTTAATTTTTTGATTATTTATTCAAAAAGAAAATATAAATAAAGATTAAAATAAAAAAAAATTACTTTTCGCATTTTGGAAATGCAATTTTCCAAAGGCCTCTGAATCTGACTTTAGTCTAAGGCCTCTTTAGGATCCTTGGAAATGCATTGATTTCTTCAAAATTGAGCAAAAACGAACCACGCTATTTGTATTTGGCCAAATGACTTCAGAGACCCACAGCTTCTTTGCAAATGCTGGAACCAACCTGGTCCTAATTCACAATGACGTGGGCGATCTGAGAAAAATCAATGGGGTTTGATAGATGCAAAAACTTCGATTGGACCGCTGGGGCGACGCAGATAGTTGATTAGATGCAACATATATATCAACTAAGAGGATCGCCTTTCTCGACAAGTGGGACATTAGGATGTCCGGTACTGTTTCGTTTGTCGTTGCTACGCAATACAAGAGGGATCGTACAGACTGATCGATTACAATTTATGTACTTTAGGCTGCCCACTTCAATTGCTGAGTCAGCTGGGATAGCAGAAAAGGGTGAAGTTCGGGCCACCGAGAGGGGAGGATTCGCTGGGATGATTGTAATTACAGGAAAAGTAACATAGGAGCGGGGGGGGGGGGATGCAATGGGATGGTGGCTCTGGGAGTAGAGGGGGACGGAGGCAGAGAAAAACGGAGGGCGAAGGAAGAAAGAGAAAGAGAGAGAGTGACGAA
>JAGVVM010002720.1:0-26900 GCA_019149425.1 Psidium friedrichsthalianum
CCATTTGTTGACATTCACAGAAGAAATGTACGATGCCCCCTATGACCCATTACATTAGATTTTTCATCACCATTTCTTTTTCCTCCTCAAATCATGTTGATCCGCCACAAGTTTTTTCTTTTCTTTTTCCTCCTGGAATTTTATTATAGAGTTGTGTAATTTGTAAGCATGGAATGGCTGTAACTTAGCTTTTTAGTTTCAAACCATTTAGAGGTTAGGTTAGCTTTTAAATCTCATGCATGAGCACGCATGCCAAAGCGTGATCGACTTGTGATGTATTTTCTTGGATGAAGAGAGTTCTGCAAATGCGCGTTCCGTCGCCTCTTCGCAGTCTTGCTTTTGTTGCTGTGCGGAGCCAGAAACACAAGTGATACTTATCCAGTACGCCTTGTCCTGTGCAAACATATACTATAAAATACAAAGAAACATTTCAGGTTCTCCTTTCCCAAAAAAAAAAAACATTTCAGGTTCTTCACTGAGGTATGGTTTCGCACGAGCTCCGTCGACATTCATTCAGGGTTCTCTGACGATTTTGGAATAGTGAAGTGGACCTTCATGAATCCCCATTTGTCTCTCAATTTCAGACACACACCCAAACATATAATATAAACATACATACATTGCATAATTGCACTAGCTTCCGCTGCAATGACCACATAAGGATCGAATTGCAATGTGTATTGCAATGCGTAGATAAAAAAGTTCTACATGAAATAGATTTAATAAGACAAAATATGGATTCGAGTTTCAAGATTTGATTGCACATGTCACGTTGAATTGAGTACACGAATTTAGTGAACCGTTGCTATTTGGTTACGTAAAAGCTATGTTTAACATAATCTTCACAATGATGCGCTTGCCAATAAGTCAGAATTTCTCCAGATCTTAAGGGTATGACTATCAAAGAAGGCTCAAATACCAAGTGTTCTTCATACAACACTTGCTTTCCAGAATGAATTCCAAGCTGATCCCAGAATTTTCAAGATGTATCCGTTGATTTGGCTTTTGATCGACGGCTTAAATAGAAAAAAAAGGACTAGAAAAATGTGAAAAAGATCCACGTTATCGTGCAAAACTCACTGCCAGAGAAGCAGTATCATTGGCTAAGAATCGAACTTCAACTAAACATACTGGGAAGAGGTCTCACGGCCATAAATGCATCCACCATCTGCCATCAGAACAGAAAAAAAAAAAAAAGGAAATATCATCAAGTTATCATGAATGCCTCAATGCAGTAAAAATTGTCAAAAAAGGAAAAACAATCGAATCCCCAACTCCCGTTAGTGAATTTACTTAAGCATTTTGTTACAATGAAATTTTACACTTTCGATTGTATGACTGTCCTGGTGTTATACACGGTCGGCATTTGGAAAGTTTCAGAGGTTCCTTTGAAAATTGCATTGTATGCTGAAAATACTGTAACTTTTACACAGGATCTAGGACAGACTCAAGCGAACTGCATTTGTGGAATTGAAAACTTTCAATAGGAGAAGACTTAATTTCAGCCAGTATCATTTTTCGCTTTCAATTTCTTTTTCTTTCTTTTTTTTGTGTTAATGAAAGTCATACCGATTAGCTTAGGAATATAATATTCTTGCTGCCATGGCTGTGTAGCTTGAGAACAAAGATCTTGTATACCATTTTACAAGGTGTTGCAGAAAATGCAAATTTATCATGATCATATCAAAATACCTTCCAAAGTGCATTCGTGTTTTAGATTTCCATGTTCATTCATAAGGACTATAACCTACACTGCAATTTTGTCCCCACATGATAAGATCACCTAAGAACCTTTGGCACTTGATCATTATATGATCCAGAAATCATACTGCAACACTCAAAAGAGAGCTTACCTCATCTGTCACAGCGCCCGGGCCCGGCAATGTCTCTCTACTATCTCAACCAGAATTTCAACAAGACGCTTCTTCACATCAAAAGTTAGCATGCGTCTGATCCGTACTCCTGCAGCGAGAAGATCCCGTAATTGAAAGAGCAAAACTCAAATAAGCCATTCATCAAATTTCCACAAGGAATAGGTAGCTCACCGTTTTTATATGTTCAAGCTCATCATCATCCTCGAGAAAAAACTCAAATATTTCACTGGTATATCAACCTACAATGTCAACAAAAACTATCATCATCAAGTAACATGCTTTATAATTTTCTGTGGTAGAAGACATGAAGAGAGATGACAATGTAGTTGAGAAACAAACACTCCCAATACACCAGTAATATGCATTAAGTTTCATGCAAAGGACACCTGACCATTTTCAGCTACTTTTAGGTTAAAAAAACTACACTGATTACTGACCAATATCTAAAACCTGAAATCAGATCAGAGATCAAAGACAATCAAATGCTGGACAAGATTATTAGTACAGGGAAAACAGTACCTCCAGGTTTGCACCGTATAGTCTTTGCTTTTCCTTGGTGTCCTGCCCACCAGTAAATGCATATTTGTTTATCTGCAGATATTAGGACAGCTAGTCAATGGCTGCCAAAGGAATAGTGCAGCTTCCGCCTTGACAGATAGGAATGAATCCAACTAAACATACAACAATGAACATTCTTGCTCCAAGTAGAATAATGCATTTATGTAGAAAAACAATGAGTTCATTTTCTTACAATTCCATTTTTATGATTGCACAAGTGCATCATGCAGTCAATTTGTCATTGGCTATTAAATTAGATGATGTCGTATCCTCTTCTTTTTTTTTTTAAAAGGAAGGGTTTGATGACATCTCCACAGAACAAAGTATGCCCACACCGATAAACATCATTTGCTCAAAATTCTATGATGATTTGGAAAAAGAACAGGTGAAAGAACGCCAGCAGCAAACCTTGTCCTTAATCTCCTTTGCAGAATCAGTCACATAAATGGCCGAATTTGGGTCACTAGCTGACATCTTCCCAGTATCCCCCTACATGATTTTACTACTCAATGTCAAACATCAGTAGAAAATATATGCCCTTCGTATGAGGGAAAAGAGAAGATGTGATTCTTTACTAGTCATTATAAGGAAACCATTTCATGACACATAGCTAGGAAAGTGCATTCCATCTCCACGTGGAAGAAGGGCTCAGTGGATAAGATATGCATGCTTGCAGGTCATTTATGACATTCATGAGAGCTTCATTCAACATATTAGTTGTTTGATAAGAAAACTTCGAAGTAAAATACTGGACCTTCCATGATCCTTAAGTTCTGAATCTGTTACTTTATGTTATAACAATCAATGCCACATCCATGTAAGATAGCATGGTTCATACTCAATTCTTCCCTCAATAGCATACTCACACTACCCGAAGTAAAGTTATTTTCTATAATCAGTCTCCATTGAAAATCTTTCCATCTCATAAACATGGGGAAAGAAAAAAGTAGTGCGCCATGCGATTCCTCCTTATTTTGCATACACAAAATAAATTGTTTGTTTTTCTATAGGCACTAAATGCATAGAATGTGTGCAAGAACATAAGAAGACCTGAAGAGCAGGGAAGAATGAGGACTCAATCAATGCCGGCTTGTGATATCCAATTCTGGGAGCTACATCCCTGGTCATTCTGAAATAAGGATCCTGTCCAAAAGGAAAGTTATGATAGTAAGGATGGGATTTGTGGAACAAGGGTGAGACATGGAAATTTAACGGCCAACATAAGGAGGCACAAAAAGTCCTCTTAGTCAGAATAAGATGCCATTGGAAGGAAGATGATCGTTTGGACCAACTGATGTGATTTATATGAAGTTATTGACGAGCTACAAATCAAGTAATTTGCATAGATAGCATTCAATAAGATGACAAGTTCCCCTTGACCAGTCATGGAAAAAGGTCATAGAACTAAGTACATGGGTTTGCTAGTACTTCGGCAATTACACAACCAGAAATACAATAAAGGGAAGTTTTCAGCAGTGAGTGAAAAAGCCACCTGATCTATTGCACAAGGGATCAAGCATCGAAGATGATCTTTTCCATTAAATAGATGCGGAAAAGAAGATGGAAAAGAAGGTACAGCCTGCAAAATATAATGAACACTGAATTAGCCCAAGCAAAGTCTGTTAGTCCTTTCAAAAAAATTTACAGTCAAAGAGCACCAGTTTTCACTTGTAATGATACCAGAATTCTATGTTCATTAGCACAATCACTGACACCACTAGCAATAAAAAGAAACAGCCAAAAATCCTGCGTAAGCAATCAACACATAATCAGTAGATGGAGCCTTGGATGATACCTGCACTGGTGGGAAGCTAACTTTTCCTATATGATCTTCACCGGTGAAACCAAATATACCCACAACCTACAGACCACCAGTTAAATTACTAAGGTTAACAGAAATACTCTGAGTGTAACTTAAAATATGTGCAAGAGGACTGCCAACTCCTTTAGGAAAAGAAGCATATTCTAGTAACCTTATTATATGTGACACACTTAGAGACCTTCACCATGTTCTTGTAGAAGGCACTGCAGAAACATCAACTAAAACAGTTCAGACAAGGAAAATATCATCGCCATTGTGTTTTAGATACATCTAAATTGTCTCGTCTTTTTTAAAGTCACAATGATTCTAAGAATAACTTCATGGAAACGTTCAAACTGGAGCAAATTCAGGACAGATTATAAGTGAAAGCACGGAATATAGTATAATACCCAAAAGCTTGTGAGACGAGGCACTAAATAATTATCTAAAATTAATACTGCACATGATTCTTACTTACCCACCAACATAATCAAAGTCAGAGAAGATGAAAGTCCTTGTTATGTCAAAACCACAAGCAATAATGTCTTTAGCATTCTCCCTTGCAAGTCGTTGACTTTCTTCCACAGAAAGGTTCTTCCACATGCATTTCTCATCGTCAGTAAGTTGAATTACCAGAGGAACCTTAAAGGCATCTTGCAGATATCTGGAGGCAGTGACGCACACTAAGCATGAGGTGTAACAGGATCATAATTTCAGCTATAAGACAACTAACAAAATCTTTCCGGAAGAAATTTACAGACATGTAATTAGACGACGAAAATCCTCTTCATATTTATCTTAAATGCTGTAATTACCTGAAAATGGTAACATATTTAGGTCATGAGCAGAGCAAACTACAGCCTACAATATTTAATAATGGTCCATTCTATAACTGCCAAAAATGTACAGATAATAAATTTATTCTGTGAAATGCCGTACCCAGGATATATGCCAGTCAATCCATCAATTGGAAAGGTGATGTATAGCTGGTTTACAATCACAATTACAATCACCACGGTCAAGCTCAAATTTTGCCAATCAAAGAAACAATTTAGTCGTGGAATGATCAATACAACCAAAAACAAAGGAAAACAAAGCTCAGCTTCCCCTGCCACAATCCCGTTCGCTAGAATATTCAGGTTGCCACCCGTTACTATCAAAACAAGTTGCATTGTCGCTACATCACGCTAAATGCAAACGTGCATTAAAAAATAAACGACTAACTTGGTGAACATGAAAGGGATCAAATGGCCCAAATGCAAAGCCTCGGACGACGGCCCTCTGCCAGTGTAGAGGTAAAACTTATCTCCTCTCTCGTAAGCATCCAGAACCTCATTGAAGTCCCTGCCACAATCAACCCAAACACGATGAACTCCAATGCGGAGCAATAGGAGAAGAGTAAAAAGCCGGCGAAGCGAGACCTGTGAGCGAAGAAAACGCCGCGACGGAGGAAGACGTGAGGAGGGCGGGAGGTGAGGCGGTGGACGCGATCGATCAGGGTGGTCGAGCCTCTCAAATCGATCGCGTCCACCGCCTCACCTCCCGCCCTCCTCACGTCTTCCCTCCGTCGCGGCGTTTTCTTCGCTCACAGGTCTCGCTTCGCCGGCTTTTTACTCTTCTCCTATTGCTCCGCATTGGAGTTCATCGTGTTTGGGTTGATTGTGGCAGGGACTTCAATGAGGTTCTGGATGCTTACGAGAGAGGAGATAAGTTTTACCTCTACACTGGCAGAGGGCCGTCGTCCGAGGCTTTGCATTTGGGCCATTTGATCCCTTTCATGTTCACCAAGTTAGTCGTTTATTTTTTAATGCACGTTTGCATTTAGCGTGATGTAGCGACAATGCAACTTGTTTTGATAGTAACGGGTGGCAACCTGAATATTCTAGCGAACGGGATTGTGGCAGGGGAGCTGAGCTTTGTTTTCCTTTGTTTTTGGTGTATTGATCATTCCACGACTAAATTGTTTCTTTGATTGGCAAAATTTGAGCTTGACCGTGGTGATTGTAATTGTGATTGTAAACCAGCTATACATCACCTTTCCAATTGATGGATTGACTGGCATATATCCTGGGTACGGCATTTCACAGAATAAATTTATTATCTGTACATTTTTGGCAGTTATAGAACGGACCATTATTAAATATTGTAGGCTGTAGTTTGCTCTGCTCATGACCTAAATATGTTACCATTTTCAGGTAATTACAGCATTTAAGATAAATATGAAGAGGATTTTCGTCGTCTAATTACATGTCTGTAAATTTCTTCCGGAAAGATTTTGTTAGTTGTCTTATAGCTGAAATTATGATCCTGTTACACCTCATGCTTAGTGTGCGTCACTGCCTCCAGATATCTGCAAGATGCCTTTAAGGTTCCTCTGGTAATTCAACTTACTGACGATGAGAAATGCATGTGGAAGAACCTTTCTGTGGAAGAAAGTCAACGACTTGCAAGGGAGAATGCTAAAGACATTATTGCTTGTGGTTTTGACATAACAAGGACTTTCATCTTCTCTGACTTTGATTATGTTGGTGGGTAAGTAAGAATCATGTGCAGTATTAATTTTAGATAATTATTTAGTGCCTCATCTCACAAGCTTTTGGGTATTATACTATATTCCGTGCTTTCACTTATAATCTGTCCTGAATTTGCTCCAGTTTGAAGGTTTCCATGAAGTTATTCTTAGAATCATTGTGACTTTAAAAAAGACGAGACAATTTAGATGTATCTAAAACACAATGGCGATGATATTTTCCTTGTCTGAACTGTTTTAGTTGATGTTTCTGCAGTGCCTTCTACAAGAACATGGTGAAGGTCTCTAAGTGTGTCACATATAATAAGGTTACTAGAATATGCTTCTTTTCCTAAAGGAGTTGGCAGTCCTCTTGCACATATTTTAAGTTACACTCAGAGTATTTCTGTTATCTTAGTAATTTAACTGGTGGTCTGTAGGTTGTGGGTATATTTGGTTTCACCGGTGAAGATCATATAGGAAAAGTTAGCTTCCCACCAGTGCAGGTATCATCCAAGGCTCCATCTACTGATTATGTGTTGATTGCTTACGCAGGATTTTTGCTGTTTTCTTTTTATTGCTAGTGGTGTCAGTGATTGTGCTAATGAACATAGAATTCTGGTATCATTACAAGTGAAAACTGGTGCTCTTTGACTGTAAATTTTTTTGAAAGGACTAACAGACTTTGCTTGGGCTAATTCAGTGTTCATTATATTTTGCAGGCTGTACCTTCTTTTCCATCTTCTTTTCCGCATCTATTTAATGGAAAAGATCATCTTCGATGCTTGATCCCTTGTGCAATAGATCAGGTGGCTTTTTCACTCACTGCTGAAAACTTCCCTTTATTGTATTTCTGGTTGTGTAATTGCCGAAGTACTAGCAAACCCATGTACTTAGTTCTATGACCTTTTTCCATGACTGGTCAAGGGAACTTGTCATCTTATTGAATGCTATCTATGCAAATTACTTGATTTGTAGCTCGTCAATACTTCATATAAATCACATCAGTTGGTCCAACGATCATCTTCCTTCCAATGGCATCTTATTCTGACTAAGAGGACTTTTTGTGCCTCCTTATGTTGGCCGTTAAATTTCCATGTCTCACCCTTGTTCCACAAATCCCATCCTTACTATCATAACTTTCCTTTTGGACAGGATCCTTATTTCAGAATGACCAGGGATGTAGCTCCCAGAATTGGATATCACAAGCCGGCATTGATTGAGTCCTCGTTCTTCCCTGCTCTTCAGGTCTTCTTATGTTCTTGCACACATTCTATGCATTTAGTGCCTATAGAAAAACAAACAATTTATTTTGTGTATGCAAAATAAGGAGGAATCGCATGGCGCACTACTTTTTTTCTTTCCCCATGTTTATGAGATGGAAAGATTTTCAATGGAGACTGATTATAGAAAATAACTTTACTTCGGGTAGTGTGAGTATGCTATTGAGGGAAGAATTGAGTATGAACCATGCTATCTTACATGGATGTGGCATTGATTGTTATAACATAAATGTAACAGATTCAGAACTTAAGGATCATGGAAGGTCCAGTATTTACTTCGAAGTTTTCTTATCAAACAACTAATATGTTGAATGAAGCTCTCATGAATGTCATAAATGACCTGCAAGCATGCATATCTTATCCACTGAGCCCTTCTTCCACGTGGAGATGGAATGCACTTTCCTAGCTATGTGTCATGAAATGGTTTCCTTATAATGACTAGTAAAGAATCACATCTTCTCTTTTCCCTCATACGAAGGGCATATATTTTCTACTGATGTTTGACATTGAGTAGTAAAATCATGTAGGGGGATACTGGGAAGATGTCAGCTAGTGACCCAAATTCGGCCATTTATGTGACTGATTCTGCAAAGGAGATTAAGGACAAGGTTTGCTGCTGGCGTTCTTTCACCTGTTCTTTTTCCAAATCATCATAGAATTTTGAGCAAATGATGTTTATCGGTGTGGGCATACTTTGTTCTGTGGAGATGTCATCAAACCCCTTCCTTTTAAAAAAAAAAAAGAAGAGGATACGACATCATCTAATTTAATAGCCAATGACAAATTGACTGCATGATGCACTTGTGCAATCATAAAAATGGAATTGTAAGAAAATGACTCATTGTTTTTTCTACATAAATGCATTATTCTACTTGGAGCAAGAATGTTCATTGTTGTATGTTTAGTTGGATTCATTCCTATCTGTCAAGGCGGAAGCTGCACTATTCCTTTGGCAGCCATTGACTAGCTGTCCTAATATCTGCAGATAAACAAATATGCATTTACTGGTGGGCAGGACACCAAGGAAAAGCAAAGACTATACGGTGCAAACCTGGAGGTACTGTTTTTCCCTGTACTATAATCTTGTCCAGCATTTGATTGTCTTTGATCTCTGATCTGATTTCAGGTTTTAGATATTGGTCAGTAATCAGTGTAGTTTTTTAACCTAAAAGTAGCTGAAAATGGTCAGGTGTCCTTTGCATGAAACTTAATGCATATTACTGTGTATTGGGAGTGTTTGTTTCTCAACTACATTGTCATCTCTCTTCATGTCTTCTACCACAGAAAATTATAAGCATGTTACTTGATGATGATAGTTTTTGTTGACATTGTAGGTTGATATACCAGTGAAATATTTGAGTTTTTTTCTCGAGGATGATGATGAGCTTGAACATATAAAACGGTGAGCTACCTATTCCTTGTGGAAATTTGATGAATGGCTTATTTGAGTTTTGCTCTTTCAATTACGGGATCTTCTCGCTGCAGGAGTACGGATCAGGACGCATGCTAACTTTTGATGTGAAGAAGCGTCTTGTTGAAATTCTGGTTGAGATAGTAGAGAGACATTGCCGGGCCCGGGCCGCTGTGACAGATGAGGTAAGCTCTCTTTTGAGTGTTGCAGTATGATTTCTGGATCATATAATGATCAAGTGCCAAAGGTTCTTAGGTGATCTTATCATGTGGGGACAAAATTGCAGTGTAGGTTATAGTCCTTATGAATGAACATGGAAATCTAAAACACGAATGCACTTTGGAAGGTATTTTGATATGATCATGATAAATTTGCATTTTCTGCAACACCTTGTAAAATGGTATACAAGATCTTTGTTCTCAAGCTACACAGCCATGGCAGCAGAATATTATATTCCTAAGCTAATCGGTATGACTTTCATTAACACAAAAAAAGAAAGAAAAAGAAATTGAAAGCGAAAATGATACTGGCTGAAATTAAGTCTTCTCCTATTTGAAAGTTTTCAATTCCACAAATGCAGTTCGCTTGAGTCTTGTCCTAGATCCTGTGTAAAAGTTACAGTATTTTCAGCATACAATGCAATTTTCAAAGGAACCTCTGAAACTTTCCAAATGCCGACCGTGTATAACACCAGGACAGTCAGTACAATCGAAAGTGTAAAATTTCATTGTAACAAAATGCTTAAGTAAATTCACTAACGGGAGTTGGGGATTCGATTGTTTTTCCTTTTTGACAATTTTTTACTGCATTGAGGCATTCATGATAACTTGATGATATTTCCTTTTTTTTTTTTTTTCTGTTCTGATGGCAGATGGTGGATGCATTTATGGCCGTGAGACTCTTCCCAGTATGTTTAGTTGAAGTTCGATTCTTAGCCAATGATACTGCTTCTCTGGCAGTGAGTTTTGCACGATAACGTGGATCTTTTTCACATTTTTCTAGTCCTTTTTTTTCTATTTAAGCCGTCGATCAAAAGCCAAATCAACGGATACATCTTGAAAATTCTGGATCAGCTTGGAATTCATTCTGGAAAGCAAGTGTTGTATGAAGAACACTTGGTATTTGAGCCTTCTTTGATAGTCATACCCTTAAGATCTGGAGAAATTCTGACTTATTGGCAAGCGCATCATTGTGAAGATTATGTTAAACATAGCTTTTACGTAACCAAATAGCAACGGTTCACTAAATTCGTGTACTCAATTCAACGTGACATGTGCAATCAAATCTTTGAAACTCGAATCCATATTTTGTCTTATTAAATCTATTTCATGTAGAACTTTTTTATCTACGCATTGCAATACACATTGCAATTCGATCCTTATGTGGTCATTGCAGCGGAAGCTAGTGCAATTATGCAATGTATGTATGTTTATATTATATGTTTGGGTGTGTGTCTGAAATTGAGAGACAAATGGGGATTCATGAAGGTCCACTTCACTATTCCAAAATCGTCAGAGAACCCTGAAATGAATGTCGACGGAGCTCGTGCGAAACCATACCTCAGTGAAGAACCTGAAATGTTTTTTTTTTTTTGGGAAAGGAGAACCTGAAATGTTTCTTTTATTTTATAGTATATGTTTGCACAGGACAAGGGCGTACTGGATAAGTATCACTTGTTTTCTGGGCTCCGCACAGCAACAAAAGCAAGACTGCGAAGAGGCGACGGAACGCGCATTTGCAGAACTCTCTTCATCCAAGAAAATACATCACAAGTCGATCACGCTTTGGCATGCGTGCTCATGCATGAGATTTAAAAGCTAACCTAACCTCTAAATGGTTTGAAACTAAAAAGCTAAGTTACAGCCATTCCATGCTTACAAATTACACAACTCTATAATAAAATTCCAGGAGGAAAAAGAAAAGAAAAAACTTGTGGCGGATCACATGATTTGAGGAGGAAAAAGAAATGGTGATGAAAAATCTAATGTAATGGGTCATAGGGGCATCGTACATTTCTTCTGTGTTGTCCTAACAAATTTTGGAATAGTGAAGTGGACCTTATGAATCCCCATTTGTCTCTCAATTTCAGACACACCCAAACATATAATATACACATACATACATTGCATAATTGCATTAGCTTCCGCTGCAATGACCACATAAGGATCGAATTGCAATGTGTATTGCAATGCGTAGATAAAAGTTCTACATGAAATAGATTTAATAAGACAACATATGGATTCGAGTTTCAAAGATTTGATTGCACATGTCACGTTGAATTGAGTACACGAATTTAGTGAACCGTTGCTATTTGGTTACGTAAAAGCTATGTTTAACATAATCTTCACAATGATGCGCTTGCCAATAAGTCAGAATTTCTCCAGATCTTAAGGCTATGACTATCAAAGAAGGCTCAAATACCAAGTGTTCTTCATACAACACTTGCTTTCCAGAATGAATTCCAAGCTGATCCCAGAATTTTCAAGATGTATCCGTTGATTTGGCTTTTGATCGATGGCTTAAATAGAAAAAAAAGGACTAGAAAAATGTGAAAAAGATCCACGTTATCGTGCAAAACTCACTGCCAGAGAAGCAGTATCATTGGCTAAGAATCAAACTTCAACTAAACATACTGGGAAGAGGTCTCACGGCCATAAATGCATCCACCATCTGCCATCAGAACAGAAAAAAAAAAAAAGGAAATATCATCAAGTTATCATGAATGCCTCAATGCAGTAAAAATTGTCAAAAAAGGAAAAACAATCGAATCCCCACTCCCGTTAGTGAATTTACTTAAGCATTTTGTTACAATGAAATTTTACACTTTCGATTGTACTGACTGTCCTGGTGTTATACACGGTCGGCATTTGGAAAGTTTCAGAGGTTCCTTTGAAATTGCATTGTATGCTGAAAATACTGTAACTTTTACACAGGATCTAGGACGAGACTCAAGCGAACTGCATTTGTGGAATTGAAAACTTTCAATAGGAGAAGACTTAATTTCAGCCAGTATCATTTTCGCTTTCAATTTTTTTTTTTTTGTGTTAATGAAAGTCATACCGATTAGCTTAGGAATATAATATCCTTGCTGCCATGGCTGTGTAGCTTGAGAACAAAGATCTTGTATACCATATTACAAGGTGTTGCAGAAAATTCAAATTTATCATGATCATATCAAAATACCTTCCAAAGTGCATTCGTGTTTTAGATTTCCATGTCATTCATAAGGACTATAACCTACACTGCAATTTTGTCCCCACATGATAAGATCACCTAAGAACCTTTGGCACTTGATCATTATATGATCCAGAAATCATACTGCAACACTCAAAAGAGAGCTTACCTCATCTGTCACAGCGGCCCGGGCCCGGCAATGTCTCTCTACTATCTCAACCAGAATTTCAACAAGACGCTTCTTCACATCAAAAGTTAGCATGCGTCCTGATCCGTACTCCTGCAGCGAGAAGATCCCGTAATCGAAAGAGCAAAACTCAAATAAGCCATTCATCAAATTTCCACAAGGAATAGGTAGCTCACCGTTTTTATATGTTCAAGCTCATCATCATCCTCGAGAAAAAACTCAAATATTTCACTGGTATATCAACCTACAATGTCAACAAAAACTATCATCATCAAGTAACATGCTTTATAATTTTCTGTGGTAGAAGACATGAAGAGAGATGACAATGTAGTTGAGAAACAAACACTCCCAATACACCAGTAATATGCATTAAGTTTCATGCAAAGGACACCTGACCATTTTCAGCTACTTTTAGGCTAAAAAAACTACACTGATTACTGACCAATATCTAAACCTGAAATCAGATCAGAGATCAAAGACAATCAAATGCTGGACAAGATTATTAGTACAGGGAAAACAGTACCTCCAGGTTTGCACCGTATAGTCTTTGCTTTTCCCTTGGTGTCCTGCCCACCAGTAAATGCATATTTGTTTATCTGCAGATATTAGGACAGCTAGTCAATGGCTGCCAAAGGAATAGTGCAGCTTCCGCCTTGACAGATAGGAATGAATCCAACTAAACATACAACAATGAACATTCTTGCTCCAAGTAGAATAATGCATTTATGTAGAAAAACAATGAGTTCATTTTCTTACAATTCCATTTTTATGATTGCACAAGTGCATCATGCAGTCAATTTTTCTCATTGGCTATTAAATTAGATGATGTCGTATCCTCCTTTTTTTTTTTAAAAAGGAAGGGGTTTGATGACATCTCCACAGAACAAAGTATGCCCACACCGATAAACATCATTTGCTCAAAATTCTATGATGATTTGGAAAAAGAACAGGTGAAAGAACGCCAGCAGCAAACCTTGTCCTTAATCTCCTTTGCAGAATCAGTCACATAAATGGCCGAATTTGGGTCACTAGCTGACATCTTCCCAGTATCCCCCTACATGATTTTACTACTCAATGTCAAACATCAGTAGAAAATATATGCCCTTCGTATGAGGGAAAAGAGAAGATGTGATTCTTTACTAGTCATTATAAGGAAACCATTTCATGACACATAGCTAGGAAAGTGCATTCCATCTCCACGTGGAAGAAGGGCTCAGTGGATAAGATATGCATGCTTGCAGGTCATTTATGACATTCATGAGAGCTTCATTCAACATATTAGTTGTTTGATAAGAAAACTTCGAAGTAAAATACTGGACCTTCCATGATCCTTAAGTTCTGAATCTGTTACTTTATGTTATAACAATCAATGCCACATCCATGTAAGATAGCATGGTTCATACTCAATTCTTCCCTCAATAGCATACTCACACTACCCGAAGTAAAGTTATTTTCTATAATCAGTCTCCATTGAAAATCTTTCCATCTCATAAACATGGGGAAAGAAAAAAGTAGTGCGCCATGCGATTCTCCTTATTTTGCATACACAAAATAAATTGTTTGTTTTTCTATAGGCACTAAATGCATAGAATGTGTGCAAGAACATAAGAAGACCTGAAGAGCAGGGAAGAATGAGGACTCAATCAATGCCGGCTTGTGATATCCAATTCTGGGAGCTACATCCCTGGTCATTCTGAAATAAGGATCCTGTCCAAAAGGAAAGTTATGATAGTAAGGATGGGATTTGTGGAACAAGGTGAGACATGGAAATTTAACGGCAACATAAGGAGGCACAAAAAGTCCTCTTAGTCAGAATAAGATGCCATTGGAAGGAAGATGATCGTTTGACCAACTGATGTGATTTATATGAAGTTATTGACGAGCTACAAATCAAGTAATTTGCATAGATAGCATTCAATAAGATGACAAGTTCCCCTTGACCAGTCATGGAAAAAGGTCATAGAACTAAGTACATGGGTTTGCTAATACTTCGGCAATTACACACCAGAAATACAATAAAGGGAAGTTTTCAGCAGTGAGTGAAAAAGCCACCTGATCTATTGCACAAGGGATCAAGCATCGAAGATGATCTTTTCCATTAAATAGATGCGGAAAAGAAGATGGAAAAGAAGGTACAGCCTGCAAAATATAATGAACACTGAATTAGCCCAAGCAAAGTCTGTTAGTCCTTTCAAAAAAATTTACAGTCAAAGAGCACCAGTTTTCACTTGTAATGATACCAGAATTCTATGTTCATTAGCACAATCACTGACACCACTAGCAATAAAAAGAAAACAGCCAAAAATCCTGCATAAGCAATCAAGACATAATCAGTAGATGGAGCCTTGGATGATACCTGCACTGGTGGGAAGCTAACTTTTCCTATATGATCTTCACCGGTGAAACCAAATATACCCACAACCTACAGACCACCAGTTAAATTACTAAGGTTAACAGAAATACTCTGAGTGTAACTTAAAATATGTGCAAGAGGACTGCCAACTCCTTTAGGAAAAGAAGCATATTCTAGTAACCTTATTATATGTGACACACTTAGAGACCTTCACCATGTTCTTGTAGAAGGCACTGCAGAAACATCAACTAAAACAGTTCAGACAAGGAAAATATCATCGCCATTGTGTTTTAGATACATCTACATTGTCTCATCTTTCTTAAAGTCACAATGATTCTAAGAATAACTTCATGGAAACGTTCAAACTGGAGCAAATTCAGGACAGATTATAAGTGAAAGCACGGAATATAGTATAATACCCAAAAGCTTGTGAGACGAGGCACTAAATAATTATCTAAAATTAATACTGCACATGATTCTTACTTACCCACCAACATAATCAAAGTCAGAGAAGATGAAAGTCCTTGTTATGTCAAAACCACAAGCAATAATGTCTTTAGCATTCTCCCTTGCAAGTCGTTGACTTTCTTCCACAGAAAGGTTCTTCCACATGCATTTCTCATCGTCAGTAAGTTGAATTACCAGAGGAACCTTAAAGGCATCTTGCAGATATCTGGAGGCAGTGACGCACACTAAGCATGAGGTGTAACAGGATCATAATTTCAGCTATAAGACAACTAACAAAATCTTTCCGGAAGAAATTTACAGACATGTAATTAGACGACGAAAATCCTCTTCATATTTATCTTAAATGCTGTAATTACCTGAAAATGGTAACATATTTAGGTCATGAGCAGAGCAAACTACAGCCTACAATATTTAATAATGGTCCATTCTATAACTGCCAAAAATGTACAGATAATAAATTTATTCTGTGAAATGCCGTACCCAGGATATATGCCAGTCAATCCATCAATTGGAAAGGTGATGTATAGCTGGTTTACAATCACAATTACAATCACCACGGTCAAGCTCAAATTTTGCCAATCAAAGAAACAATTTAGTCGTGGAATGATCAATACAACCAAAAACAAAGGAAAACAAAGCTCAGCTTCCCCTGCCACAATCCCGTTCGCTAGAATATTCAGGTTGCCACCCGTTACTATCAAAACAAGTTGCATTGTCGCTACATCACGCTAAATGCAAACGTGCATTAAAAAATAAACGACTAACTTGGTGAACATGAAAGGGATCAAATGGCCCAAATGCAAAGCCTCGGACGACGGCCCTCTGCCAGTGTAGAGGTAAAACTTATCTCCTCTCTCGTAAGCATCCAGAACCTCATTGAAGTCCCTGCCACAATCAACCCAAACACGATGAACTCCAATGCGGAGCAATAGGAGAAGAGTAAAAAGCCGGCGAAGCGAGACCTGTGAGCGAAGAAAACGCCGCGACGGAGGAAGACGTGAGGAGGGCGGGAGGTGAGGCGGTGGACGCGATCGATCAGGGACTGGTCGAGCCTCTGGCACCCGAACTTGTCGATCAGCTTGTCGTAGTCGATCTTCCCCGACACTTCCCACGGGTTCACTTCTGCCTCCGCCTCTGCTTCGCCTGTCGCCGTCGCCCCCTCCTCGTTTACTCTCTCCTCTACCTTCTCCATTTACGCCCGATTCAACCAGCTGAGGGGAGCGGGAGCGAGGCGGGAAGAGGAGGCGGAGAGAGGTGGTTCTATCTGCGACGACCACCGTAGGGGATATAGAGAGGGAGAGAGAGAGAGAGATTGAGTTGGGGCTTTGCAATTTTGCTCACGACAACGATGGGCTGAAGAGTCTTATTGGGCCGGGCCGAACCAGCAATTTCAACATAAAAAGAATTATGGGCCCCCGAAAACACTCAAAACTCTGCTGCAGCTGGGGGTGTCAGAACCGAACGGGGAACCCGAACCGAAATTTCGTGAATTTTCTGTTCGGTTTGGATCTCGGTTAGGAGAATGGGAACATAATCGTTCTTTTTTGGGGTTCAGGTTGTTTTGGTGTAACTAAAATTCTCAATAAAAAAACCGAGCACGTGACTTAAAATTTCTCTTCTTTCTCACCCCTCTCAAAATTGCCCCGAACCATAATCTTCTCTCTCTTTTCCATTCCAAAATCCTCAAAAACTGTCACGATTCGATTCAGTTCAACTGCCCATCCTATCGGCTCAGTTCGGATTTCTCAAAAATCGGAACAAAACCGAATAGTTGACCTCCCAAGTGGCCGATTGTAAAGAACGCACATGGCAACACTTCTGCTTTAGGCGAAAAGTTGATTTTTCTAATTCTACTTTAGGAGTTGATTTCTGATCGGGAAAAAGTATTTAATGACAGGACAAAATTTTTGCTTATGAAATAGAAATTCGTTTAATAACGTTTGAAAATTTCTACTTCCGAAACATTATCAACACAAAATATTCGACGAAAAATTATTGACCATCACCTAAAATGCATGTTATTCAGGAAAAGTTAAATGCAAATACTGATAAATTCACGTTTAATCATCATTTAATTATTTATGTAAATGCGGACCAAATTATGAGAAATTGTATTAATGAATACGATGGACGAACCCATCTATCCACGCAAAAAGCACAAGTAATTCCGGTATTTCCTCTGCTCTTGCGTGGTTTATATCGCAATGAGCATAATATATTAACATTTTTCGTGCCTAAACCATCTCTAGAAGAACAAATTTACAATAGTTGTGTGTGTCCTGAGATCACCTAGGTATTAATGAAAACTTGGGACATAAAACTATAATAATGATGAGTTTGTTTTGGCATGAAGGCAGCTCTAGATGGAAAGACAAAAGGCAAAAATTGAGGTGTCAACGTCTTTTATCTTGTTAACCCCATTTTGGTTTTCTTGAATTATTATTTTTTTTTTTTGAAAAAAATGGAGAGCGCAGGATCATAGGCTCCATCAGATCAGAAGGGCATTTTGGAGCAACAGCACCCATTTTTGGACTAAAACCAAACAATAGAAAGAGAAGCAGAAGCAACACCAACTTGTTTTTTCTTACAACATGGTCCACTCGGTTCCTCTCGGGGAATAGCAAATCAAAGGAATCAATGTGCAATCTCCATACACGTTCTCACCCAACAACGAAACGGCACATGCAACAATGCAATTAATGAAAACTTGCAACATAAAAATCGATCGACTTCAGCTGATTTTGTTTGAAATCCAGTGGTCCTGAGATGACCTACATATTAGCCATTTTAGCTGATCACATTGTGGAAGCCATCCAAATAACAACATATCCTTATAAAATGAAGTTGGTAAATGGATATGCCATTTCATATTCCCTTTGTGACCCTCCAATTGATTCGAACGAAAGAACCGCGGCTGATGAGCAGGCGAGCTTGAAGCTCGCGGAATCAGGAACCGACTTCCACCTCTTGCAAACCGAAGCGAGGCAGAAGAACACAGAGATTGGTAGCCACGAGAGTATCCTTTCGAGGAGGTCTTGTTCTTTTTCCTATTCGACAGAATAGGATTGGATCAAACATAGCCTGATTTGATCAATTTTGAAGTTAGGATCAAACATAACTTGATTGGATCAATTTTGAAGTTAGGGATCACACACACACACAGAGGAAGTATGTATTGTTGGCCTTAATGAAGCAAATAGCCAGGAGGGGGACAATCTTGCTCCTGTCAAAGAAAGAAAAGCTTGCTTTTCTATGGAACCATTAAATTTAATAGCATATGATTCAACTGCTGTAGTAAACGCACTTCTATGATATAACTAAAGCTATCATGCACTTGAAATATAATTATTTTGCATGTCCCCTCCATCATATTCCAATAAAAACAAAACTTGCACGGAAATGGCAAAAGGACAAGATTTCATGCTCAATTGAGATTGCATCAACAAAATCACAAACCTCCAGAGAGTTACTGCATTAAATCCAATATGTGGATCTATACAAGTATTCTTTACTCTTGGTTAATCTTCTTAGCATCCGAATGAAGATCAACTTGACGAGACAGAAGAAAATGTAGAGACTCCAACACAAAATCGCGAAGCCATTTTTAGACCGCGGAATGTCTCCATTTGACTCTACAATATGCAACATGATGCTTACAAGCATGAAGAGAAGAGCCTGTGATGTAGCACCAAGGGGATTTCCTCTCGGCACATGGAGCACTTGAACACTTGTCTTATGATTTGGCAAACTATGAATGAGCTAATATGAGCAGCGATGAGACATTCAATTGGGAGACATAGCTACACACCAGCATTTAACATCTCATCTTGTTGTTCTGAAGTACTCTATGCAAATGGAAAGCTTCGCCATGATCTCCATTCAACGACCTTCTCTCCAAGCAACAAGCAATTAGCTACCTCAGTAACCTCATCCAACCTGGATGATGATATCTACATCATGCAAAAAGGGTATCAGAAAAATCAAATAATATTATCAGAAAGGTCATGAAGAAAAAGACTTGCAATTGTACATGAATTGATATCACACAGATATAAGACCACCTAAAGAATCTCGTGTTAAAATCTAGACTTGACATGATACGACCAACTTTGGGATGCTAATTCATGCTCACGGCTTCAATCACAAGTGTAGGTCCATATATAACCAACTTAATCAATAGATATCTCTAATGCAACAAAACAATCAATTAAACTAGTCAAGATATAGTAACATTCATTTACGTTAAACAAAGCAATAAAATGAGTATTAATCAACAACTAGTATAGAGGAATGTATTACACAGTTCACGTTCATATTTTCAAAAGTTGAACCCTGTGCATAACTCCTTTATTAATGACATGACTTGAGTAGACATGATTCAACATGACATGACATAACTTGTTCAAGTTTTCCTCATGTGTGACCCAAGCATGACCATCAGCCACAAGCAGAAAACCAAAAAGGAAGTAAATTTAACTAAAAAGATTCAGTACCCACAGCAGCAAAAAGAAGATCATCACAATTATCTTTGAGCTAATAGTGGTGGAGAGGAGCATGTGTTTGGATGCAGTCTCTTAGCATAGTCTTACTGTTCCATGGAGGTGGAGAGGAGCGCCCCGCCATCACCACCTACCAGGACCTCACCCTCGACATCCACTAGAATATTCACAATCACAGCTTTATCTCAAAATTCATCCAATCAACTGTGATATCACTAAAATATTTCACAACCAATATCATGGAAGCTCCTTCCATATGATGATCCCTTGCCATTTTATTGTCAATATGTTTCCTATGAATGTTCATCTTGGTTTCCTCCTCGTCGATATATTGTTTGTAATCTTATCATGTGCAGGTTCACACACATACTCCAAATTCCCATATTCGGAAAATTTCTAGCCCTCTTGTCTAATCACGGATGTAATTGATGGATAGCACAAAATGTTATTACAATATGTGCTTGCTTGCTAATTGCAAAATGTGTCTCAAAATGAAGAAGCAATTCTTCAAAGCCACAAAGGATCTCTCGATGACATTCCTTCGTGAATAATGCCTATAATTAAATAGCTCTCTTGCTATTGTTGGTCCTGCATGGCTTCTAAATCATTTATATGCTACCGTTCATCTTTAAAAGATGTTAAAAATCTAGAGATGATGCATACCCAGAATCTTCCACATAGTATTTGTCTATAACAAAGCGTTCATAGATTTATCTTGATATGCAACGCAGAAAAAAGAAGAAGAAGAAGACAATTTCTCATTTTAAGAACAAACAAATACCTTGGGGAGATCGATGAAATTATAGTTCAAAAGTCTCGAGTGTTGTCGATAGCACGCGGACAATTATTAGCAGATCATTCCCAACTAGCATACACAAATGTAAGTCTCATATCAAACGAACACACATTGCACATTCTGAGTGGTAATTCCCTTTCTACCTCTAAATCAGATCTGTTGCACCACCAGCACGAGAGCACAAATATGGATGCCATCAATGGTGCCTATGCACCCCTATCACAATATGAGGACTAGTGTCATACAAGATTACAACAACATTAAACCAATAGTGCAAATAAAAGTATGAAAATCTTACCTTGAAGTAAGGTTCATGCTTAAGATCCATAAGAATCTCCTATGGGACAACATCAAAGGGAGGTGGTACGATAACCTCCTTTGCCAATTTTTGAACTGCTTTCAACACTAAGTTAAAATAATTCTAATAGTCTATCCCGAACGTTGAATCTCTCGCACAATCCCTTTAGAATTCTTGCACAAATCATATATAAGAAAATTCCAACATGTTCATCTATTTTAAGATATCGACTATCTTCCAACTAACAATCTTACCTTCAGAAAACCACATAGGTTAAGAAACTACAGATCTCTTCATTCTAAAAGTTCATGTACTCTATCAAATGTCCATGAAGAACCCCCCTCATCCATTCGAGTCTTGACAATATGCTTGTCCCTAATAGATTCTCTCATGCGCATGGATCTATCCAGCTCACCAAGGAACAACCATGCCGTCAATAAAAAAGAATCTTCCTCATCAAAGTTGTTTGATTCACGTAATACAGTTCCTTCAATTGAAGCTATCTGATCACTAGCTCCCCCACATTACCTAAAAAATGAAGGATGTGAACTAATAAGCTATCTTATCACAACACAAGCCATCACATGAAAGTGGAAGGCAAAAACAGAAGTAAGGAAGCCATAACATATCTACTAATAAGTAAGGAATTTAAATAATAGTCAATGCATAAGTAAGCAATCAAAATTAATTAACACAAGTCACAACACAACACAATCATAATCGCATAATAAAAACAAAGCCAAAATGTCTCAAATACATAGGCCCTGCAATAAAATGAAGCTATATAGAAATCCATAGCGTATGCAAACATCTACTTAAATAGAATCAAGAAATGTGAGTTCTCCATTCGGGTTCTGTTAAGATGAAAGTCTTTCTCCAAGAACACATTCAGGCAGCATGGTTCACTATAATTTGGTGTAAAGGCTAGAGTCCATATCAAGCATGCCTTCAAGATGGCAATCACGACTCCCTGGAATAGGGGTCTACAGGTTATGGGGCTATAAGGTGACTAGCAACATCATATTCATTTTGACAGCTTCTTGAATGACTTTGCAGGTGTTGGTAAAATCTTATGCAGTGCTATTTCTCTCCTCTTGGAATTTGGAGTCCTATCCAACCTGTTCTTCTCACAAACTAGGATAGTCGATAGTTCATTATCCAACCCATCTCCAGTTTGGTGGTCATTATCTCACCCATCTTTAATTTGTGGTTCTCGTTCTCCTAATTTCTCTGGTGTACCTAATACAACACCACCATCATTTTCACCCAAAAGCACCATTTTTATCATCCTCTAACAACCCAACTTTCTGCACGTTTTCTATTGTATACTCCCTAGTAGCATATGTATCCTCAAACAAAATACAAAGCTGGGGATATAAAGGAAACCCTTCATTCTTGAATTTGGCCCATTTGGGATTAGCCTGCATCATTTTCAAAGGACATACATCTGTAACTTTAAGCATACATGAAAATTAGAACTAAAAGATCTAAGTAAGATTGTACCTTGATATTAGACTCCTAAACAGTTTTCATCACGACAACCTTTTTTGTTTACATTATCCTATCCAAATCTGATTGGTAAGAAACTTCTTAAAATTACCGTAATCTTGCTTTAGTTTGAAAGTCTCATTCTTGAACTAAGCTAGAGTATACTCGTATCCTATTGTTTATTAAAACTCTCGCTGAATGTTATTCACCCTACTTTGTTGAAGGTAGTGGTAGTTTTAATTTTCCTTTTTAACCTCATCTACCATGATGTTTACAAATAATTAGGTCAATTGGTCGGTCCACTTTGCAATGATTGTTTCTTTGTGGGATGCCATTTAATCTAAACTGGTTTAGTATAAAATGAGTCAACTCATCAAATTCAATTACAACATTCCTCAAAATTTAGAAAAAAAAACATGCTTATATGCATAATTCATAATAATGATTCAAAAACACATCTCATGAAACACAACTAATCTTTAGCTAAAACAGGAAATTGAAGCCCAACCATTTGACTTCACACCTTCAACAACATTCCTAAAATCAAGGAAGCATTTTTCTATTTCCTCTCTTTGCTAATAAGAAAAAAGCATTCAAATGGACTATAATAAATGTTCTATTTGGGAAATCAAGGCTTGTAAATAATTGTAGATAATCTCATGAAGCCAGTCTTGATATAAAAAAAAAGTATCCTTAAAGAAAACCCAGCATATAAACCTACATAGGCCTTAAATAAAAACTATCCCGACATTTCAAATTTTTCGTATGATAAGATTATATAATGGTAGACCCAAGAAAGCACCAAAGTCTTGGTGTTGTTTACAGATTGAAGAAACTTTCCCATAAAATTTTCCCTCCTTAGTAATACAAATATTGAAAGTGGTCTATACTTCTGATATAACTTTATTCCTCCTAAGTAGTCAGAACTATCATAATCATCATATGCTTCTGATAATAATGAGAACACCAACATGCATGAAAACGAACAAGATAACATATTTCAAACAAAAGTACTAGAGACCATCAATTATCATTTCAGTTTAACACTTGATCAGCAACATGCCGAGTAGCATGCTCAAATGAGCACGATAACTGACCAAAACCTATTTTTGAGAGTCAGATAAAGGAAGTAACAAGCAACCACCCAATAAGTATCCATTACGGTCAATTATAGCAAGAACCCTTCAAGTTTCACGACCTAAGATCATCTCGCAATTCAATCACACCTAATTTCAACATATTGCATTAAGACACGTGAAACCCAAAGAGATCGATGAACATAAGAGGTGGAGAATGATCAACAGTAAAGTTTGATTAACTCCAAAACACCAAGAAACAAAATCAATAAGAGTAATGGGCCAAAAAAAATGATCCAAACCAGCTGGAGAAATAGAGTTGTATAGAGATAGACTCATAAAACAAAAACAAAAAGGAATCTTTGGTCTCATGGGTTGATTTTGAGCTACAAAAGGCACACCCAAAGCTGAAGCCGATTAGCTTTATGCAAGAGAAAGGTTTTAGACAGCAGTGTACATGGGTTTTCACTACGTGAGGAACCAAAAACAATGAATCAGTTTTGGATGTGATTCTTCACTCAGATATGCTATTTTTTTTCCCAATTTAGCTTCATTCTAGTTCTAATTTTTTAACAACCATGGATCATGTCATTATCATACGTAACGGCTAGCTTTCTCTATATGCTGATTAGTGTGTGGTTGTTGAGAGTGCTTACGAGATCGATGGGATTTAATGAACATTTTTGACTCATGAAAATCTTAAAATCGAATTCAAGATAAGTCCAATATAAACGCCAGGGAGAAAACCCGCACATCTATAGATTTGAGTTGGGGCTTAGTGTACACTGAAGATTGAGGTTGAGCTTCGCAATTAGGAGATTCGGGTCGAGCTTTGCATAAAGCTTGGCAAAGAGCTTCACGGTTGGAGATTCAAATCAAGGGTCGAGCTCGTAGAGAGCTTCACGTTTTTGGATATTCAGATCGAGGGTCGAGCTTTGTAGAGAACATCGCGGTTGGGAGATTCAGGTCCTAGCTTTGTGGTTGGGGGGGGGGGGGGAGAGAGAGAGAGAGAGGGGGGGGGCGCTACCGTTAAAAAGAGAAAAATATGGAGAGGATGGCTGAAAAGAAAAAATGACTTCTAATGATGAGAAGTAATTTTTTCTTTACTTCTCAAAACTTCCCAAAATAGCTTTTAAAGTAAAAAGTTGTTTCAAAAGTAGAAATATAAAATTGCGAACCAAATGGATTTCTATTTTAGAAATTGCGTTACCAAACTGATTTCTACTTTGGAAGCACTTTTGAAGCAGAAAATACCAAGCAAGCCCAAAGATTCCTCTAAAAATTTTATAAGGGTCTCATATCCACTAAATTTTTCGATACTACTGCACATTACTTGAAGATTCGAGATTGGTGAAGCTATTATTGTAATCCCGCCACAGTCAAGAAAGCTCCCCACATGAAATATGACACAATTATGCAACATAGCACGAGCAATTAATGACACTACTACCTGATCGAAGATCCGAATTGGCAAACCAGTTGTTGCAGCCAAACCATAGTCAAGAAATCTCTCACCATACGGGATATGACATAGCTAGAAGACACAACATGAATCGTTCATGGAATCACTCACACTATGAATCGAAGTCGTAATCTCGCGGAAGACAGTCTCTCATTTATGTGTTTATATATTGTATACTTACGTCTTCTTTTTTTGATGTACACAAGGAAAAACTTACGTTGTACACTTTGAACTTTTCTTTTTCTTTTCTATTTTTTCTCTCATCGATGGCAAAAGAAAGCAAGAAAACCATCGATATGGATTTTGTAGGTAGAGTGCATCAGAAGGAAGCAAGAAAAAATTAGACATGGGTGAAAAAAAGTAAGAACACAAGAAAAAATCTTGTATTTTCCCATCGATTACTTGCTCTATTGGTCGCACAGTGCATCGGAAAGCCACGAGGCCGGCCCTCCCTAAACTTGGGCAAGGGCGCCTAGCCCAGGTGCTCCAGCCACGCTTGGGCTGGGCAGCCCTCTCCAGCGATCGACCTCACTGGGCGGGGCGAGGCGGAGGCCGTCCCTCACTAGGTGATGAAGTGTCACTCCCAGCCCTAGCCTAAAGGTGGCATCGTTGATTTGGTGAGGACGAAACTCGTCGGCCACAAGCGAGGTTGGCCTTCGCTAGATCTGCCCTCATCAAGGTGACCGGCGACCCCCGTCCCCAATTGCCTTTGTTGGGCAAAGCAAGGCCATCCCTCTTTGAGATTGCCAGACACTGGCTAAGGAAAAACAAAAACAAATGAAAACAAAGGCTAAAAGAAAAAAAATGGAAAATGGAAAAAATGAAAAAAAAAAAATACAAACATTAAAATGCCTTTATTTGAAGCATTGTCTACTTAATGCCATTATTTGAAAATTTGTCTACTTCATGTTTATTTGAGAAAACGAGAACACTTCGTGCCCTTATTTGAAAATTTCCCTTTATTTGGACATAGGGCTGTGAGCCCTCACTCAGATCTGGGCTAGGCGAGGGCACTGACTCTAGGTAATGGTCATGACACCCAACCCAATGTGGGCAAGGGTCACCGGCCCTCTATCAAAAACAAAAAATACAAAAAAAATACAAAAAATTACTAAAAAATTTTAAAGGCATGCATCAGTGCCAACCGTGTCACATAGGATGACCGACATTCACATGAGTGATTTTTAAGCCAACATTATTTGAATGGACTCAATTGACATGAATGCAAAATGTTTAAGATAAATTTGGCACAATTGAAATATTTAAAACTGAATTGGCACAGTGCAAAAGATTTATGACTTTTTGGAAACTTGTCCCCAATTGATTTTATCAACAATACAACCATTCATTTTAAAAAATAATTTTCATATAGTTCATTATTCGCAAAACAAACTGCACCGCACCCTTTAATAAATTCCTATCTTCCCTTTTATTAGTACAAAAAAAGAATAGTCATTCTAAAATGCTGGGAACCTGAGAAGTCATTATGAAAAATATCACTGGGAAAGCTAAAAACCTCGCATGGTAGAGAATAAATCCATTCCATGTAACAATACCTTCTCGTGTTATTAATTCAAACCGGGGAATGTTTCCACTAACTGATGGCTATGAAGGAATCACCTACCTTCACAAATTCACGAGATTTCGATTCACCGTTGCAAAT
>JAGVVM010002721.1:0-38415 GCA_019149425.1 Psidium friedrichsthalianum
AACTCGAAATTCTTATAACCAAAGGAACCAATTAATAAAGAGAAGTCTTCAGTTTACATTGTCATGTCTCCTATCTATGGCATGGTAGATTAGGACATGTAAACTATGGTACAATGAAGAAGATAGCAAACTTAGGGCTAATTTCAAAGTTGAGGTTGGATGCCGTTACAAGGTGTGAGACTTGTGTTGAAGCAAAGTTTGCTAAGAAATCTTTCAATTCTATGAAAGAACGAGTGGAACCTCTACAACTAATCCATATTGATCTATGTGATTTAAAGTTGTAGAAAGTAGAGGTGGAAAAGAAGTACTTTATCACTTTTGTGGATGACTGTACTCGATTTTGCTATGTTATCTGTTAACTAGCAAAGATGAGGCTACGAGCATGTTTATCAAGTATAAAAATGAGGTTGAGAACCAACTTGATAGACGAATCAAAGTACTTAGGTCTGACAGAGGAGGAAAATATAGTTTCTTCAATTTAAAGGAGTTGTGTGTAAGTTTGAGAATAATTCTCAAACAACTGCACCTTATACTCCGCAGCAAATGGAATTGCTGAACGGAAGAATAGAACTCTAAAGGAGATGGCTAACGCCATGCTCTTAAGTTTTGGTTATCTCAAAACTGGGGGGGAGGCAGTTCTACTGCGAACTATATTCTTAATAAAATACCCCCAAGAAAACTGGTAAGAGTCCATATGAACTATGGAACGAAGGCTACCATCCTACATTTTTTGAAAGTGTGGGGTTGCCAAGCCAAGGTGGTGATTCCTCCTCCTAAACAAACTCGATTAGGACCTAAAAATATGGATTGTATATTCATCGGTTATGCTCAAAATAGTAGCGCAAACAGTTTTGGTTTCACAAATCTGAAAATGCGGAAATCCATGCCAATACTATCCTAGAATCAAGGGATGCTGAATTCTTTGAGGATATATATCCTGCAAAAGAAATCAGGTGAACCTTCTCAAAAGAGATTTAGACATTCAGAATCTGAGAATGATGAAGGCTGAAGATGTTGAGATTCGAAGGAGTAAAAGGTCGCGGATTGCAAAATCTTTTGGACCTGACTTTCTAACATATATGTTAGAAGGTGAGCCTCAAACGTTCAAAGAGGCAATATCATCTCCAGATGCTCCTTTCTGGAAAGAAGCTATTGACAATGAAATTGATTCTATCCTAAGTAACCATACTTGGGAATTGGTGATCTTCCATCTGGAAGTAAACCAATTGGATGTAAATGGATATTCAAGAAGAAAGCACAAAGCTGATGGTTCCATTGATAAGTATAAAGCACGTTTGTTGCCAAAGGGTTTAGACAAAAGAGGGTCTAGACTACTTTGATACTTATTCACCAATAACAAGAATACATCGGTTAGGATGTTGATTGCTATAGTTTCGCTATACAATTTGCAGGTACATCAGATGGATGCGAAAACTGCATTCTTGAATGGTGATCTCGATGAGGAGATTTATATGGAACACCTGAAGGATTCATGGCAAAGGACAAAAACACCAAAGTTTGTAGGCTTGTCAAATCATTGTATGGACTTAAACAAGCTCCTAAACAATGGCATGAAAGTTTAACTACGTGATGATCCAAATGGTATAGAATCAATGAATGTGACAAATGTGTGTATACTAAATCCACGTCCATGGATGTGTACTTATTTGTCTGTATGTCGATGATTGCTTATTCTTGGAGATAACGTGAGGTTATCAAAATTACCAGAATATTCTCAAGAAGAATTTGAGATGAAAGATTTAGTGTTGCGGATGTTATACTCGGCATCAAAATTTTCAGGAATTCTGATGGCTTAGGTTTAACACAAACTCATTACATTGAAAAGGTAATTGAGAGGTTCAAAGGATTCGCATTAAAGATGCAATAATCCCTTTTGCCGCACTTAACTTTAAGGAAAATACTGAAGCAGTATTAGACAGTTGGAATACTCTCAAGTAGTCGGCAGTCTCATGTACATCATGAATTGCACTAAACCGGACATTGAATACTCAGTAGGAAAACTGAGCAGAATACAAGCAATCCTGGTTACGAGCATTGGAATGCTTTATTGAGAGTATTAGGGTATTTGAAAAATACCAAAGACTATATTCTACAATATGGTAAATATCCAGCTGTGTTGGAAGGCTATAGTGACGCCAATTGGATTTCGGATTCTGATGAATCGAAATCGACTAGCGGATATGTGTTCACGCTAGAAGGTACCGCGGTATCATGGAAATCCTCAAAGCAAACTCTAATAGCGTGCTCCACGTGGAATCAGAGTTTATTGCTTTGGATAAAAACTGTTGAAGAGGAGAGTGGCTTCGATAGTTTTTAGAGGATATTCCGTTGTAGCCAAAACCTATGCCTGTAATATGCATTTCATTGTGACAATCAAGCAGCTATTGCAAGGGCACATAATGTGATATATAACGGTAAGTCTAGGCACATTCATCGTAGACATAATACCGTAAGGCAGTTGCTCTCGCATGGAATAATTCTTTGGACTTTGTGAAGTTAAAGGAAAATATGAGGATCCACTGACAAAAGGTTTGTCGAGAGAGCAAGTAAACTGCGCATCGAGGGAAATGGATTAAGGTTGCGTATGGCAACGATTCTGATTCCAAAAACTAATTCTGATCAAATGACTTTTTCTGATTCTGTTTCTGGATGAGTTTTGGGAACCAGAAACGCGTTTGATAACTGCACAAAATTATATTTGAAAAACTATTTTTCTTTCTAATTTTTTTCATTAAGTCAAATAACTATGTAGTTACTTTGTAAAATTCATCGTAAATGAAGGCTGATTTCCAATGCACACTAAAATAATTTAAAATACAATTATTTTTAGCATGTCATAAATGAAACACAATTTTAATACATGATGTTTGAAGTTCGATTGAAACATGGGACAAGTTCCATATTAAGGACTCACTTTTTCTTTAAATGTTGCGTTGTCCCAATACATACAAACATAACGCCAAATAACAAATTATTTACTGAAAACAAAAAATCAAATTATCCTCCTTGATACGAAGTACGAGTCATCACTATCATTTTGTAACTTTGTCCTAAATCAAATGGGGTTTGGCTCCAGCTCCAGTGCAAATAGTCACTTTTGTGACGCACAGCTATGAGTATATATGTTACCATCTACATGGGATCCTCTCATCTTCTGCAACATTTTTTGTGGAAGAGTGAAATTTAGGAAATCTAGGAAATTTAGGCCTCAATTTATGAAAATGAGATAAAAACTAGCATAATCTAAGCTTTTTCTATTTTTAGGAAATTCTAAATTTTTTTGTGATTTTTTTAAAAAAATTCAATTTTTTTCAAAATTTTTTATTTTTATTTTTATTAGGTGAGAGAAAAGTGACGAAAAAACTAAAAGGGCAAGTGAAAGATGTGATATTTCATTAGTTTTGTAATTGTCAAAAGTGATTCTTTTTCATAACAACTTTTTTTTGTTCTGGATTTTACTCTAAAACTGATTCTGATTCTCTAAAACTGATTCTGGGAACATAATCAGAATCAGAATTATTTGGGTTACAAACATGATTCTCATTCTTTACTGTTTCGGGAACAGAATTAGAGAATGAGATGGTTACCATACGCAGCCTAAAAGCCTTACCCAATAAAGAGCTTCCGAGATGGGAAACCTAACCTATGTGATGGAGATCCCATGGGAATAGATTCAACAGGAAATAATTTCGGAAACTCTAAAGTGAGCACTGTCTCCCATTCCTATGATGCAACAGTGCTTCCTACAGCGTTTTAAGGATACGTTATGCGTTTAATGATTCATATAGCTGGATTTAACATCCTAATAAGGTAGGGTAGGATACCTTTAAAAGGAATGCACCTATATGCGTGGAGCTGGCCGATCTATGAAAATCTTTAAAGGTTGGATTTTCTAAAGCACGCATGAATCCTGAGAGGTTCATGGCCGAAAGAATGAACGCAACCGAGAACCAATCTTGATTCGGAGATTTCTGTGTGAGGTCTATTGTCTGGCTTACACCAACAACTGGCGGTTCAAGACTAAGTTCACCGACTGGTTAAGTATGTCCGATAGGTTTTCACTAAAGAGGTTCAAAGGAAAGCTACCTATCTTGATGCAGTGTAATTTCCACTGGAACACTTGAAATTCCTCGAGTCTTAGTTTTATTGAGCATTATGTGGGGGATTGTTGTAATTGATAGGTTAATGGCTCAATTAATGTCAGCATAACCGTGTGAATTAATGTCGTCGATTACGTCGTGAATTAATGTCGTCAATTACGACGTGAATTAATATCGTCAGTTACGATGTGGATTAATGTCGTCGGTTACGACATAAATTAATGTCGTCCGCTTACGATGTGGATTAATGTCGATGTAACCGACGTTTTTCCAGTCTATAAATAGACGTATTTCAGAAGTTTAGAATAGGACGGAAAAGCTCACAACTCCAAGTGCATTCCTCTAGTTCTCTCATGGTCGTCCTCCAGGTGTGCCGATTTCGAAAAGTGTTCGATAGAGTCCTGTTCGTATAGTGTGATACAAATAGGTTCGAGGTGTTGTATTTGGAAGGCATAGTTCGTGAAACTGCTTAGCACCGTTAGCAGGAACTATCGCCTAAGAGATTCGGTTAGCGTACCTCACCTCCTGTCTAATCCTATTTTCGATTTTATAGAATGTACAAGTTTTATTTGTTTGTAATCTTTATTTGTAAAGATTGTACATTGCCTTGTTCTGTATAAAATATTATTATCGCCTTCTCCATGTTATTGTTTTTCTGATTACAACAAACAGTGTTACGTATTTCCCCCGATATGTTAACGTGTGCGTTGAGTTTCTTTCCAACACCCCCCCCCCCCCCCGCAGCCAAAAAGGAGAAAAGGTTCCGGGTAGACCCTGAAACGGAACCGAAAACACATGGTAGGTTCCAGAAACCGTTCGATGGCAAACATGTAATGTTCAAATTCAAAAAAACTAGAAACTGGTTATAAACTTATATATAATATGGTCGGTTCCAAATTTCAAGTCTGGAACTTACCCAACTGAACTCATCAACCCTAATTTGAATTATCATGACATTATAAAAGAGTGAGGAATTGTATAATTTATTTTTGTTTGGTAAACCAATGGATATCATGTCGGATATACTTATCCAAAAGTAAATAACAACTAAGAGGGAACCTGTGGGTGGCTAACCATGGCGAGTTACTTGTTGACAAAACAGCTAGCTTCATGGTGGGAGTTGCCTATCCGCAACTCGCATCTATTGGGATAATCGCTTTAGACCACAGCTATTAGTATAATCTCAAATGCTTAAATGTATGTACATATGGTATATTATAATATACTTTAAGTGACATGGGATATACTAAGCCTCTCATCACGAGTAAGTCTCTCCTTCTTGGCAAAATATGACTATGAATTTAATTGATGGGGAATTACATGAACACCATTTGATAAACATGGGAAACCATATCGAGATATCTATCTCGATCTTGACCTGACTAGCACTAGCGACCACTGTTGGCTACTTGTTATCAACAACCACCATTTTATGGTGGCCATTGTCAACAAGACATACCATCGCAATGGACCGCCTATTAAGGACGACCCCCATGTCAGTGGTCTCATCCATTGTCCAGGCGACGAATCGCGGTTTCAAATTGATCCTGAAATGGCAGAAACAAAACAATCTAAAACTCATGCTTAAAAAGAATTGGGATGATTAAACGTCAAGGACACATGCATTCCTTTTTTTTCTCTTGAAATTGATTGCCCCATTTTTTTTTGCATCCAATTAGATATCTCAAATTTTGCAAATGAATATGCGTACGGAAAACAAGTAAGAAGATCTCTATAAAACGTATACACTTGATATATTTGAACGAGAAATTGCTAAATGTGATCATAAGCTAAATAAATATAAGGAATGCCGTGACCAGAAGCACATCCAATGTCGAAGGACAAAATAAATATAAATAAATAAATAGAAAATGGAATCTATCTAAGTGAGTCAATCAATTAACGAAAATAAATAAAGATAAATTTATTTTTAGGTTCACAGGTTTTTTTTATGATTAAAATATTAATTTAAGAAAGTTTATACATATTGATTTGAAATTTTTCGTGAATTTTTTTTTATAAAGAAGTCAATCAACCGATTTTACTTGCAAAAGGGTCGGCGCAAGAAGGACTGTCACTTTCCCGAAAAATGACAGCACCGTCCGCCTCCCGTTTTCCTTTTGAGGGAAGCACGTGGGGCACAATAAAGAGATGATTTTGAAGTACGTGGGGTACGTGGAAATGTCCAACTGGTAATGGGGAAAGGACAGAAATATACCAGTCAAAGAAGTGGACTTAGGCACACCAATTAGGTTTTCTTAAAAGGTGACTTAAAGCAGCCTAGTCAAATCTAAAATAATTGACTTGGCTCCTTAACATGAGTAAGGAATCGTTTGGCATACGCCGCTGTACGGCAAAATTCCAAATAAAAATTTGAAATAAGATAATCTTTTAAAAAGACAGCTTAATGGGCCGAGTCAATCTAAAATAAAGACTTGAAGTGACTAAAATCAGTCTCGAACAAAAGTTTGACTCGTCGAAGCTAAAACATGGCATTTTGGTCTAAAACAAAAAAAAAGGATGAAGATTAGAAAAAAAAATAAAGTGAAAATACCAGAGGAAATGCACATCCGTCGTATTTGTCTAAAAATATATTTAAATTTTCCTTGTAGCACAACATGATTACCATGGTCGACATTACCAGCCTGCCATGCCTCAAAAACCTGTCGCACCACCTCCTCGTCGCAACTCGCAGGAGCGGGCGCAGCCTTGAGTATTGAGCAAAGCTTCTTGCCTTTTATCCTCGGTCTTTGCAGGATCCGACTTCGCCAGCTTTGAAGATCCCATATATGTCGTCTTGCAACACCAAAGACGTCCTTCATTGCAAGCCGAAGACCTCCTCCACCCTCTAATCCTCGATAGGTTTGAGCTTCAAATGTTGGATTCAACAAAGATCCTGGTTCCAATGTCCTCGCCTTGGAGATCCTAGATCTAGGGCGCGCATGACAACATTTCTATTTCTCTGTTTTCTGTTCAAACCTATTCCAGAAATAGGTTTGGAACAGAAACTCGTTTGGCAATGCAAATCTGTTTTTCTATTTCTGCAACAAAAATCTATTCCAAAAATAGATTTTGCCCAAAATTAGAAACAAAAAATTTTTGTTTCTGGTAGAAATAGAAAAATCTATTTTTTGTTCCAGAAATTATTTCTGAAACAGAATGGTTGTCATGCGCGCCCCTAGTGTCCACCGAGGCCATCGACACTGACGACAATTGGCATTTAGGGGAGAGAGAGACATGATAGAGAATGGGTGATGGAAACTATTCTTTTTTTTTTTTCTTTCACATTTTCTCTTTTCTTTTTAATCTTTATTCAGAGTTCGATTTGGACAATACTGCTCTGTTCCGGCCATCGGAAAAATCAACTAATCGCTCGATGGCAAGTCAGATCCTTATTTGCGACTGATGTTAGCTAATTTGGGCCATCTTTTGAGAAAATGACCTTACTCCTTACTTCGAATTTTTCCTGCTCCATATGTCGGGGGCAAACAAAGGAAGTTTGAGAAGGAATCTCCAGTCCACGGCCCAGAGAAGTCGTGCCCGGGCTTGGGACAGAGGTTGTGCTCCGCTTGGGCGACCAATTGGCCCATGAGAGCGTTGCCGGCAACATAGGCAAGAAAGTTCGCGGCTTTGTCTTCCCCGTCTTGGCCCAGGAGCGAAGAAGCCTTTGGGACTCCTCCTGAGTTGGGGGCAAACAAGAAACGATCATCACCCTCCAACAAGGCCAGTCGCTGCCACTTCTTCGTTTGACTTCTTGAAGGTGAGCGCTCTCTCTCTCGATCCCATTTCCATGGCCGCTTCTTCTTCCATCGCCACCTTATCTCGCATTTCCCTTCTCAAACTCACCTCAAGACTCGCTTTTTCCGCTTCAATTCCATCTTCTTCTCCCACCACCCTTGCCACTAGACCAAAGGTCCTGAATCGCCATTTCCCATGAAGCCCTGTGGTTGTCGCTGCCTCCCCCTCTATCCGTTTCTTGACTTGCCTTGTTCTTCTTTTGCAGCGACTGAATCGGTTTCGGTTGTTTTCCATGGCGGCGTCGGAGCCAAAAGAATCTCCCTCCAACAATCCAGGACTCCACGCGAGCCCCGATGAGGCCACCAATGGTTACATCATGCAGCAAACCGTGAGACCCCTCTTCACCTGTCGCACTGTTCTTGATTGCCAATTGTTGGATTTTGGTTTGGGGTCATGCTTGAGCTCTAATTCTTGGCAGATGTTTCGAATCAAGGACCCAAAGTCAGCCTCGACTTCTATTCTCGCGTTTTGGGCATGTCGTACGTCTTCCTCATTCCCTTTACCTTCTGTCTTTCTTCATCATGGTATTGCCGTTTGATATGTGGGCCGTTCTGGTATTACATTCTCTATGTCCACTCATGTGAGACGATATGCGTGGCTGCGGAGCTGAAGCCCAGCTCAGTGCTTCCTTGCGATTTGGTGCTTGAACGAATTATGCATGTTGGAAAATGGGAATGCAATTTCAGTTGATCCTCTGAGCAGAACTTATTGTCCTCTCTCTTTATCAAGCATGACAATGCTCTCGGAGGATTCTAGAATTGTCAAACGCGATGATGTCGTCTCATGTCGGATATTGTAGGTTACTTAAGAGGTTCGACTTCCCAGATATGAAGTTCAGTTTGTATTTTTTTGGCTATGAGGTATCTACTTCTTTCCTTTCCATTGTCATTCATGTATCTTGTGGGGCACATGAATTCTTCTCGGCTTATGGAGGTTCTAATGCCATTCATGATTTCTCTGGTGTAGGATCCCAAATCAGCTCCCAGTAATGCGGTGGATAGAACCGTTTGGACTTTTAGTCAGAAGGCTACAATCGAGCTAACACAGTTAATATTTGCCATTTCAATAAAGCTCTCTCTCTCTCAGCTTGTGAAGCGAGAGTCTGGATGTATATCGGAAGCCTGATTATTTCTTCTGTCAAGTAATTTTTTTATCTGAAAATCTCTTGCAGTAATTGGGGCACTGAAAGAGATCCTGACTTCAAGTACCACAATGGGAATTCGGAACCCCGTGGCTTTGGTACACTTTTTCTCGAATTAGAACATTGAGTTCAATATGACTTTTGTTTTTAATCGTGTGGATGTGATTTTGTGAGCCTGCCCACTTCGAAGCACATAAAGTTGTACGTTTCTATGTGGGTTAGTTACAGTTTGACTGTTTGCTCCACTGGGGAATACTGTCAATTTCCTGTGAACTTAAATTTGTCTGTTGTAGTATTGTTGGCCACCATGTTGTTGGGTAGATGAGCACTTAGCTAAGAAGCTCATTGAAACTACATTAAAACTCTTGGCTTAACTTACTGTGAGCTAGGAATTTCCCAGTGAGTCTAAAACTATAGAAGATTTCCATGATTCGTTTCAAGATAGGTAATTTAGGATGTCCAAATATTTCTGATGCGTCATTACCTTTGCAATTTGTATCCTGTCAATTTTTTGAATGATATTGGATATATGCTCTTGTGTAACCAATTTATCTTCTGTGGCGATTTTGCATTGGCCATTTTATCATGCAAACCTTTGAACTTTGAGAAGGATGAAATTTGCTCGTTACATACCCACATATGGCATGGTGAGGTGTCTCCAGCCAATGCATTGACTGGTTAGCTGATACTTGTAAGATTGGCAAGTTTGCTTTTAGCAAAAATAATAGATTTCACATGAGCACAGTCTAACTCAGTTTTGAAGATCTACTTAGAAAAAAATAAGTAAGAAGGATGTATCTACTAGTGGTGCTTAACGCAGTCTAACTCTTCTTTGCCATTGCTTCCAGGACACATCGGCATCACAGTTGATGATACGTACAAGGCCTGTGAGAGGTTTGAAAAACTGGGAGTCGAGTTTGTGAAGAAGCCAGATGACGGTATGGCGCCCTGCAAAATCCATGTAAACATTAACAATTTTGTTTCATTCTAATGACAGCTGCATGCTTGGTGGAGTTTAGTTTTACGGCGTTTGAAACAAGATATATACCTGAATAGCCGCTGTGTTTATTTGAGCTCTGATCGGCACATTAACAATATTTGAGTATGGTTTGATGCTTCATGTTTGTTGAGGAAGTTCAGGAGAATGTCTTAATCTTAGAGTCTGAAAGCATGGTGCACACTGCATAGAGTTACACTGAAATGCATCGTAGCTCTCTTTTGTTCTCTGGTCCCAGACCTGTGATGCAGCGCCAGTTACTTTTCTTGCTTTATAGTCTATATGTCTTTATAATCATGTTTAAAATTGCACAGTTTTATTCTCTCTGGAGTGTTCTTATGTGCATATTTTTCTTGTGGTTTTAAATGTGGACAATATGATGCAGGGAAAATGAAAGGGATAGCATTTATCAAGGATCCTGATGGCTATTGGATTGAAATCTTTGACCTTAAAATTATGGGCACTGTAGGGGCAGCTGCCTGATGGGAGACTTTCATGCATCTAAAGGTATTCTATCACTCAGGGAACCTCTGAACTGTATATCTATGTGATGGATTGGGAAGGTGTGTGCTTTTGCAGTTAACATGAGCACTTCTTGCCCATTTCTTCAGGGAAGGGGTTGTTACGTCTTTTGTTTAGTACTTGTTAGGATGTACCAGTGTTCAGACTTCGAAGTAAGGATTACATCCTCCTGAAGAGTTGAAGCAGCAGTTTTGAGTGTATTGTTTCCTTGCAGATTATCGCTCACCATCCGTAGGCACCAGAGCGATAGAGATCAGGAAGATGTTCAGTAGCAAGCCTTGAAATTCGTCTATGTGAGGTCTTTTGCCTGTTCTCGAGACTAGTTTTAAAAATAAGATCATGTGCTCAAGTTTTATCTGGTCGGTACTTCTACGAGCGAATACTTGATCAGCCTCTATGGGTGTCTTTGCTGTTATTAGTCCCATACCGTGGCTTGAGCAGAAATAACGATGTCAAAGTTTGCACGTTGGTTCTTATTGTAGCTGGATACAAAATGTAATATCCCTACTTCTAGTCCATGGCTGGAATGATTGTGAAGATGACAGTACCATTGCCTTATTGATGAATCTTTTTATTTTGTACTGTGCACTTTCTAACTAATATGAATGGACAGAAAATGGTCGTGCAATGGAGCCACTGCATATTAGGTGTGAGCAAAAAAATCACGATCCAATCAAACCGGACTGGACCGTATCCAATCGGCTGATTTTGGATCGTAACCAGCGGGTACGGTCGGTGTTCGGTTTCAATTTTTCAGAATTGGCAACTACCAGTTTGGTTCTTGGTTTCAGGTGGAAACTTTCAATTAGCCCAACAGAACCAATTTTTATATAATATGAATTAGCCAATTTTTTTAAATGAAACCATGTCTCAAAGGCCCAACCTATCCGTCAAAATGAAAAAAGACTCTACCCTATTCTCAGCTCTCTTTGCATTCCATCGCTCTTGCCGTACGGTCTAGCCGCACATTTCTTTCTTTTTCTGATGCAGTGGGTAGATTGTCCCTTAGTTCATGCCCTTAAGTTGCGCGAGGTAAAAAAGGAAAGGAAAATTCTGAGTCTAGTGTTATATAACTTTGTTGAGTCATATTTGTGAGATTAGTATTCGACTTTATTTTTCCATGGAACAAGCGAGTGACGTTAGGACCGTAATCAGGATCCAACCAAAAACCGGACCAACCGGTAGTTCAGTTTTCGGATGGATCCATGAAACGAGCGGGTGGGTCACGATTTGTATTTTGCAGAACCGGTCCCTAGCGAACGGTTTTTCGATTTTAAAGTGGATTCATCTATCCTGTGAACCAATCACCCCTATTGCATATGGCAGGCTTGGCAGCCATATAAGGGTGGACTGTCTCTCTTCTCGCTTCCCGTCTCTCGTTTTCTATTTCCGTACACCGTTTAGTTTCCCATTACTTGCCTGGTTAACAACTGCCCAGTTGGTAACGTTGCATGCGCGTCAACATGACAGGCAGCAGTTGTCATGATTCATAGATGTCTGAAAGACTAGTTTGCCGATCCGTTTTCACATGTCGATCCTTACAAAAGACAAGTTCATTCAAAATTTGTAAAGCTAGTGTGAGACTGGGAATCAATCACCTTTTGACCATCGTAAGTTGCTGAAAAAGACGCTCCCGTTATTAGTCTGCCCACTGCTTAAAAAATCGCCTATTGAAAATAAAAATAAAAAAACGAAAAAGATTGACCCGGTTAGAGAAACGGGTCCCAAAGGAGAGCAGAGCCATCAAATAAAATTTCGAGGTAAAGACATTACAAGTGTCATAACTTTCGTACAATGTTTATTTGAGTGTCATAATTTTTTTTTTTCGATCGCTTTAGCGTCATAACTTTCACTTAGTCATAATTTTTTTGAAACTCTCACTCACGTGCCGAAAATCCAACTTGACATGGCACTTGTGCTAAATGTTTTTCAAAAGCTATAGTACTTAAGCGATCAATTGAAAAGTATAAAACAAAAAAAGTTATAGTACTTACTGAAATTCAAGTGAGCGAAAAAAAAAGAAGCTATGGCATTTAATGAGCTCGTATGAAAATCATAGCACGTGATATCTTTTTAGCGAAAATTTCCGTTTAGAGTAATCTTGGAGATAGAAGAGTGAGTTTGCTATATTTGACAGGACAATTCTTGTGCTCCTTTGGCATTTTGTCAGGGGACTTCCTGTCAATCTAAGACGAAAGTGAATGCGAGAGTGACAACCGAAAGTTGTCGAATTTTTAAGCTACACTAAGGTTCTTATCCCCTGCAAGAGAACAAAGAGACATAACTTCAGTCTCTAAGAAATCAGCTCATGACAGATTTGTATTATTTTCCTAATAGAACCAGGAAATGCTAAGCACAGTCGATTCCTTTATTTGAATAGATCCGATCACAACATCGAATATAGAATTCAAGGGGATAAAAGAGGAAGCGATCCTCTGAATGCTTCATCTACTAATCAACGGACTTTCCCCCGAGTTCGAATGAACTAGGATATTATCGTTTGCCTAGCAAGCGAATTGTCTATCTTCTATCTTCCGACCAAAAAAAAAAAAAATGGAAAAACTGTCTTCTGTCATCACATAAGTAAGCAAGCAGTTCACCCTTAAACTATTACTGTGGATCAGAAATAGTACATTGGCATGAGGTTCAGTTCTTCTCTGTTTTCATCTAAGATGGAGCTGTTGCAGGTTAAACTAGTACTATCTATCAGTCTCTTGACGTCTTCCAAATCATAGCTCTCAGCAATATTTTCACCGAAATAGCCATTCGTCTTTTCGACACATTGGTAGGCATAGTCACTATAGTTACTATAGTCCTGAAACCCCATGTCTTCCTGCTTGACAATCTCTCTTGCTTGGCCAATCTGACCAGCGCTGCTACCATCAGAGCAACTGCAACTTCCTTCGCCCCCAGACATGAAGTTGTTGCTCTCTTTCAGTGGACTATAGTAACCTTCCTGGGCTTGAAAAAGATGAGCAATTGTTTGGGTTTCCCAAGGAATTGTTGTCATTCATCGAGAGGTACTGTGGCAATGAGGCAAATTCCTGGCTTGCAAGTTGCTTGTTTTAGGCTACAAGTGTAGTACTGCGAACTGCTGTCTAAGGACAATGGTGGAAGCATCTGAGAAGATAAAGATACTGGGGAGTTCTGGTAAGAATCTGGGATTGTGGTGGGGCCTCTTCTCTGGTTGAATTGAGGAATCACACTCATGAGCTTCTTCTTGAGCTTGTGTTCCAGTAGTTCTTGATGTCATTGTCGGTTCTACCCGGTAGCTGAGCAGCTATTATTGACCACCTAAAATTTGGTGCAGAAACTGTGAGGCTACTGTCATTAAGAAATTATGCTAAAATAGCTCATCACTGTTTTTTTGTTGATCCTATATTGTTCTTCTCTTGGATTGTTGCGAAACTTGAGTGCTAACAGTTCCATAATTTTTTTACCAAGTGACAGAAACGAGATTCGCAATTTCATCATACGAGCATGCGGATTTTCTCCTCGGTAAGTAAAAAGATGAGAACCGAAGACTCATAATACCTGCTGCAATGGTAGCATAAGGGTGCAAATACTCTGTCTTCCTCAATGGAAAATCACCATGCTTAATGTTGGGCCTGAGATAATTAAGCCACCTAAGCCTGCAGCTCTTTCCACATCTCTTGAGATCTGATCCACAAGTAGAAAACTCAATCAGGAGATCAAAGACAACACCCAGATGAAGAAAGAAGCAACCTAATGAGAAAGTTATGTGCATAGAAAGCTAGCAGTGAACTGTCTTGGTCTTCATCTAGTTCTAACACCACTTGAAAGAAATGAATATGTTCAGGGACACAATATCGAGGTATAATCTGCTCGATGGCATGAACTGGTTTGTACTTGCAATTCCGTCTCATTCTCAACAGAAATATTATGAATTGTTACCAGCCTTCTGAGAAGAGCAAGTCCAATTTCACCCAGTCCATTCTTCTCCATGTAGTCTCTAAGTTTAGATCTTCCTCTGTGGACCATGGACCCTTCTTCACATTTGCCTTGTCACAGCATGGAGCCCTCCCCATCTCTCTCTCTCTCTCTCTCTCTACTCATCTCTCTCTCTCTTTCTCAAGGTTTATGTTCTTGTTCTGCACAGGAGACAAGCTTTTTGTAGTGCTAATATCTTTCTCTCTTCTAGATGAGACTTTGGAGAAGACATGGTGGAAAATGAGAGACATGCCCTTTTATTGAGATTCAAGGCAGCCCTCCTTCTGCTTCTGAGGACCCCATCTTACAGCAAGGCACACACTTGTGCATGGTCAAACACACACAAGTCAATGGAAGCCCCTCAATTTCATCTCGCCATTTCTTTTTGTCAACCCCTTTTGCCAAAAAAATCTCGAACTATAGTAAACAACCCAAAAATTCCGAACTTATTGTTGAGGGTTGACATCGACCTTCGCTCGGTAGTGATCTGTTCTTCTGTTGAAGGATCCAATGTCTTGTTTGGTAAACATTTGGTTGTGTTTACTGGGTGGTCTGACTTTATTAGTTGTCTCTTCATATGCATCTTACAGATTAGAAGACAGATATTTTCCATTTTGCACCGGAGTTTCGGTCTGTCATTGTACTAGACGGAAAGGGCTGCTCTTAGATCTCAAAAACCAGATGAATGTTTGAACTGATAACGTAGCAGACAGAACTTCTGATAAAGACTAAGATTGAATAAGCTCTTATTCAGTGTTAATAAAGGTATGAATTTCTTCATAATCTAGACATACATCTCTAAGTTGCTTTGAATGGCCATCCAGTATAATAACCAAGACTTTTTCCCCCTTCACATCATCACTAGTCAAAATTATAAGAGCAAATCCGATATCGACTGGTGCAACTGTTACGCAGAACCAAGGCATGTTCTTCTACCAGTACTCACAAGGTCTTGACGCATGTTTCTCAGCGACCATTGCGAACGTTGCTGGTATTTCATAGTTCTCTCTCAATGAGAGAAGCCTACTAGCTTTTCCCCCTACAGATGTAAACTCGAACCGAAAACGCCATACAGACGTCTACCTCATGTGTAAAACGGAGACTGCAGAAACAATAAGAATCGCAGCCTCGTGTTGACATCGGCGACACAGAAGTTTCCTATGGAGGAATCATCCGTTTAAAGAAAAGGCAACGTCTCTGGGCCTCTTCTAGCGATCATGGAATCTTTCAAATAGAAAACTCAGCACCCTCCTCTCATTTCTCTTTCATGTACAGAAATTCAAACGGGTTAACCAAAAAAAATAACAAATCATGCAGCTATAATATAAAGGGAAATGACTAAAAGATGCCATAGGGTCTCTATCTGCATTGACTCACGGACAGGAAAAGATGGATGCTTATATTTTTATAATCCCCAGTTAGTTGGGTTGGCAAAGTTTAGATAGACAACTAATCATGAAGGCAGAAAGTTACATATATATAATAGGAAATTTTAAGACTGTTATGAAAGACCAGTCAGTCCCCATCTTATATCTGTGTTGCACTAGCGCCCATAATCATCGGTCTAATCTTTTGTTAACGTCCTCCTTTTGACCTGATCTTTTCAACGGATATGCTCACTTTTCCCTAATGACGTTGCTTGGCATTTAAGTAACAGATTATGCACATCGGTCTGCTGCTGATCAGAGGTGGCGCGATATGTATGAAAAGGAGCATTTACTAGGAAGAAAACCCATCGACGATTCCCTCGTGCTAAAGACGGGTCGTGTTTTCCTTCGACCAACCAAGCATATCGGTCAATCGTGAGCGCCATTAGTCCCCAACATGTGACTTTAGCGAAAGGAAAAAGGAAAAAAAAACTATGAACGCTAGAGAAACACGGCCCCTAATCTCTTCCCGGCCCGCTATATTCTGCCGCACCTTGCTGCCACTGCAGTCGTCGCCGCTCTTGCTTACTTTTAGAGGGCGGGAGAGAGAGAGAGAGGCGCTGCGAGTGATGATGGTGGCCAGATTAGCCAGTGTCGGAATGGCCGGGATAATGGATGAGCTAAGCTCGGAGAGGTAGAGTGAGGGGGAGGTTTTCTAATCAAGGGTAATTTTCATCTTATTTTGTTTGCGACCATGGCTCACGGACTAATTCTACATATGCGTTTGTTTTGAGAAAAACTTCATAAGAGGAAAAAACGGTTCTCATTGTTTTCAAGAAAATGTTTTCTCCTTTTTAGATTAAGGAACTCGTCTTTCTTATTGGAAGCATGAATATATTTCTTATCACAAATGATTCATGGGCTAATCGATTTTAGCAAACAAAACACATGAAAGTCAAAAAAATTAATTCACGTGAAATTCTTTTACTTAAATAAACACGTCATAAGGAGTTTCTTTTAATCATTGATTGACAGAAAACATCCACAAGTTCGTTGGGTAGGTAGCAAACAAATTGCTTAGAAAGACAAAAGATGAGAGAAGGAAGACAAGGTTTGTTTTCCTGGAAACTTAACTCAGCAAGATCTAATTAATGCAGTCATGATCATTATCAACTGACAAAAAAGTGACAGAAGTCAAGTAGGATTTTATCTCTCCGATTGCGTGCAAGACCCAAAATGAAAAATTTCAATGATCAGCAAATCATTTTCAAGATCTCAAGCTTTTATCCAGGAGAGGTTTAGGTAGGAAACTTTTACGTGGGATTTATGCCACATAAAATCTCAAACTGATATACTTATTATAAATTTATTACAAATTAATTTTGTGACTATCAAAAATTTCAAATTAGTACATATATGACAAATTTACTTTTGTTAATTGCTATTAAATTTTTTCGTTAAATTACTGAGTCAGATAACACGTAACAGTTGACGAGCACAGCATTTTAGGGTTTTTACCCTATGTTTATTAAATATGCACGGGCTTGCCCAATTAAATTGAAAAAACGAAAGGTAAACTAATCACAGATGTAGCAGTGTAAGATTTTTGATAGCCAAAAAATTAATTTGGGGTGAGTTAGTCATAGGTATACCAATTTATGATATTTTGTTGTCAAGAAATTAGTTTATGGTAAATTTATCATAAGTATATCATATCATTTTGAAATTTTTTGCAATATCAACCTTTTGCAGATAAACTACATTTTTCACGCAAGATCCTTCATATGATGTCGCCACCACATGTTTTTCTTAGAAAACCACGAATGACAAGAGCTTTTCGGTCTCAAGTCTTAAGAGCTTGTGGGGTGGGAACTCGAAAGGTGTGCCAAGAGAGGGATTATTTTAAGGATTTGGTCATCTGAAATGGTCCAAAAAGTGCAGAGGAGGGGAGCCAATCAGCTCAAAAGCTCGTGACAATGCTCCATCTCCAGGCAAAATAAATATGATTAGGGGCTCTTGTCCATCTCATTTGGTTGGTGGGAATTGGTGTACAAACTTTGAATTTTGATGGTTGCAGTGGGTCCATTCCAACCCTAATGGACTTTGAAACAAGAAGACTGGCCAACAGTGCAGCAAGTCAGCGTTGTGATGCAAGCAAAAGATTAGCTGTACATTTTTGGCCCCTTTGATTTTTTTCACCCAACGATTCTACCCAAAATCCATTTTTCGGACGCAACAAGAATTTGTATTCTCAAATTTTCTCGGAGAAGATCTACCTTTGGCATTTTGGAGAAAAAAGTGCACTATTAATCGTAAAAATTATATAGAAAAAATCACCAATCCCGTACTGTTCTTAAGGGTGCGCATGGCAGCACTTTTGCTTCAGAAATTGATTTTTTTTACTTCTGATCAGAAATAGAAGTTGATTTTTGATCAGAGAAATTTATTTGGTAACATTTGAAAATTTCTACTTCTAAAACATTATGAACACAAAATCTTCTATAAAAAATTATTGTTGGTGGCCAAAAGTTTTCTAATTCATTTTTTAAACTTTTCAAATTACTTTAAAAAATAATTGTTAATTGTATTCATTTTTAAAAATAAAAATTATTATTTATTTTTTACTCTCGCAGCCATTTGGTGATTAGCATAGGTTGGCGATAGACGGTGGCGGCAGAGGGAGGCAACGGTGATCATGATCGACGGTGAGCAAAGATCAGTGATGGTTGGCAAATGGTGGTGGTCACAGGCGACAGCCGGCAGAGGTGTATGATGGTGATGGTTGGTGGTAATCGCAGGCGGTGATGGTCGATGCTTGGCGACGAAAGGCAGCAACAGTCAGCAAAGGTCGACGGAGGCAAACGTGATAGAAAAGAGAGTAAGGTGAGGAATACTTCTTGAGTTGATAAATAATTTTTTTTAACTTCTCAAATTAGGGGAAAACAACTTCAGAAGTGAAAATTCACTTCGGAAGTAGAAATTTCTTTCATAAATAAAATTTTTTACCAAACGAATTTTTGCTCCAAAAGCACTTCTGAAGCAAAAATTCACTTTTAGAAGTGATATCATGTACATTCTAAATTATTTTGCTAATATCGTAGGTGTCAACAAGGGCATTTCAATTCGATCCGATGTAGTAATTTAGAAGGGATCGTCTTTAAAGTGTGGAAAAAGGGAATAATTTCGTTAAAAATCTTAAAATTTGTCACGAAAATGCATTTGATTCTTGAAACTTTAAAAAAGTGCAATAAAATCTTAAAATTTATCAAATAAGTAAAATCAAGTCCTTAAAATTTATCAACTAAGTAAAATCAAGGACTTTCGTTAATTGCACTTTTTGAAAGTTTTAAGACTCGATTGCACTTTCATAATCAATCCTAAGATTTAATTGCACATTTTGAAAATTTTAAGACTTGATTAACAGTTCCTTCGCCGACATTTCCGACATTTACCTGCCCTTCCAACCGCCAAAACACCCCGGTCAACTATTTCCAGATATTGGCAGAACAGTTATTTTCAAGAAAAAGTAGCATGTGGACTGATTAAACGTTTTGACATTTATGAATCCCGAGTTCAATAACACGTAGTTCAGGCAAAATTCTAGAACATCAGATGATCGATCTGGTTTTCTCCTTCTAGTGGCTTCCGTGAATAGCTTGAAATTCATGAAGATCTGTGTCACGCCACCATCTTTATCGCTGCTCCTGATGTCTCGGCTAAACCAATGACAACTGGTAACTAAGTCATTGTCACAACTACCTCCTCATACTTTCAGGACAAATGCGGCAAGGTGTAACATCAATTTAGAGCAGGTCGACTGATTGAAAAGAACTTCAATGAACCAGCTTCTGGACGATGTTAGGTCGTTCCTATAAGTGGCAAATATAACCACCATCTAAATCTAATCAGCTCTCTAGGTGCTGTGATAAACTTCACCCATTAACAAATAAGTACTGGTAATACTACCTTAAACATCTCTACGTTATCTTTACGTCACGAAGAAGCCGAGCAGCCATTGACCCATACCTTCTTGCTTCCCATTCGCTAAGATTGCCGTTCTTGAGTTTCACCAGTGATTCAACATCGTCCTTGAATCTTTCACTGGTAGGATCATCAGGGAGATTGTTATCCCCACCATCCATTTGAGGTTCTGCGGTATCATCTTCACTGATCTTCTCATCATATCTTGTCATCTCGTCTGAAGCCCCGATGCTCTGGGTTGTCTCATCTGTGCTCTCCGCCCTCCAAGTAGACTCTCCTGTGCTTTTTTCCATGGACTTCGACCCCATCATAAAAAGTTGAATACTAGGATGTTGGTACTTAGTGTGCATCTGCGTACCGTAAGTCAGGTCAGAAATAAATAAGAGTGACCAGAAAAGCATACAACAAAATCAATGGATTTAGTTCCTCCGCAGGGTTGAATATCCTTAACACCAAAACTGCTTCCTACATTGGAAGCATCGACACAGAGGATCATTGCTGGATAAGTCAACCATTTAGTGATGAAGGCCCATCATCACAATACCATGATATATTACCAAATTCATATTCAAATATGAACCATCTTGATCATGGCACTCATTGTCAAGATGTAATTTAAACAAGCAATAGTGATGGCAAAGAAGTCCCTTGACAATTGCTATTGAAAGAATTTTAAAACCACAATCTTGGATAAAGGTCAAACGAACCCTGGGCTAACAGTTCCAAAGTACCATAACAGTGAAGAATGGGCACAATTTTACCAACATATTACCTTGGATTTTGGAATTGGTTTCAAATCGAAGCTTCTCTTCCACATCTGCATCATTTGCTCATGCACACTCGTGGATCGCATCTCATAACCCAACTAAAAAAAAGTGGCAGACTTATCGTCATAGTTCTTTTCAAAGAGAACTTATATCTAGAAAAATCTGTGCCCTCACCAAGATACAGGTTCTAGGTCCTGATAATGCACGTATTGTCTGCAGCAGTGGTTCCAGGAGATGCTCTGCATAAACCTAAATACAAATGAAGTTGGGCATCTGAACTTGAAAGACATATAACCTTTAAATTTCAAAATCATAGAATCTTGTCCCACCAAAAAGCAAGATAATGTCCCATCTGGTTGTTATTAGCTAGAGTTTGAGGTTTGCTTGGTTTGAGCTTAGATTGAATATGTAGTAATCTTCTTTCATTTCTCTCTTTGGCAAGTCAATCAAAGTCTCTCCTACATTTCCCTGGTCATTTGGCTGAGGATGGGCCTAATCTGTCAAGTGGAGGCCGGAATTAGGCCGGAAGAAAGAAACAACTAGTAATAAATTGGAGAAAGGAACACTTGAATGGGTTCAATGAAAGGTCAGCCTTTGAAGCCACCAAGCAGGGCAGGATAGTATTTGCCCATATTTAACCTTATATCCAGTCATTTCCCAAACCAGTCCAGGTAATTTCCTCCCCCATCCCACACAATCTAGAAATGCGGTGGGCCAGACATAGCCTTATCTTTAGAAAACAAATGTTACCCTCTAAGTCTTTAATCCAGGGAAGCAGTTAAACTCTAAAATATCATGAAAGCTAGTTTTACCAGTTACAGAATGTTACCGTATCATCTATGGAACTTATGATCCAACTTCATTTTCTTTTGAGTGTTTCTGGTTCTACTTCCAATAGAAAAGGCATAAGATATACTTAGCAAACCAAATAAACCGAGGCTTGATGCCTTGATATGAAACTGTTCTACTAAATTGGTATCCTAAATGATGTCACAGACTTCTGTTGGAAGTTGTAGATGACCCATTTGTTGAGAGGCTCATTTATCATCAGCCACATCAGTAAGACACAAAATCAATAAATTGGTCTCAATTACTTAGCATTACTTTTCTTAAAAATCCTCAAATCTCAGGGAACTCACAAGATGATATCAAGATCGGCACCATTTAGTGGAACTGGAACTTAGACTCTAGAGTCTCGATGATTTGTTGATTTCTGCTCAAAAATGGTTATAAAAGATGGCTTATAAGAAGGGCACTAGAAATGCAACTGTCATTTGCTTTAGCATTATCTAGGGTCGTGGAAAGCAAGCTCGCGCTATTTTCGCACATGATTAGTAACTTTTCTCCTCAATTGCACGATATGTGGATGACGTCTTCATAAAATCAAAACTCAACGGTTGGGTGTTTCAAGATGTGGAACTCCAGAAGGCATGAATATACGCAAATGAGAAACTTACGACATCTGTGCCAATGATAAAGTCAAAAGGAGGATCAACAGCCTTTATATGTTCCATGTTTCCCCAGTCTAATTCAGCTACCTGAATCGAACCGAATGAATCTGCAAGAAGTATTACTTGATATAAGACAAAAATGTGCCATTGCAACCACGAACTACTCGACAAAGTTAATCATATAAGCCACAATTCTTCAGCCCTTTAGCTGGTTCCCTATTTGTGGCTTGACTAATTGTTACACCGAAAACAACTCAAGAAGAGTGAAATTACAATCAATCTGTTACACCTGGCATCTTCAAGGTTTTTTCACAACAGCATGCAAATGAGGGAGACAAGGGCAGTGAAAGAAAATTACGAAAATTTATTACTCAACGTTAATTTAGAAGATATAAGATTCAACCAATACGGAAAAGATTCAGAGAATTTCCGAGTACCAAGAACCTGGATTCATCTGGAGGATCCTTGAAGTATTCCGTTCCACATTTCTCCTTAGCAGTGGTAAAACCTCGGCTTGATCTGTTGTGACTACGTCGCCCCCGAGCAATGCCATGCCTGAGAAGAAAACTTCATATCAACCTAAGAGGATCGGATAATCAGGGTCAAGGTTGCAATTTTCGAGTGCAACCAAGAACCCATTCCCCAATAAACAAGTATAGTGACACACAACTCACCAAACCCAGCTACCCCACAACCTGCTCCAAGCTCAATAACACGCTTTCCCTTGAGCTTAGATGGGCAGAATCTTCCCCTTCTAGAATTCTTTTCCTGAAAGAATTGACAGAGTAGAGCATTTTAGCTATATAATAGAGAAGGTAAATAGCAGTGAGTGTTTAAATTCTTGATGGAAAAAATGATTTATTCCGCTTGTGTTGCTACCAATGAGACGCCCTATTTAGATTGATACTGTAAACAGCACTAAGTGACCCCAATGCCAGAATTGACATGTGTTCACATGCTGGAGGAGGGGTAAGATACAGCAAGGCTTGCAATACTGTCATAAAGCAGAGGATACAGCACACAAAGATCACTTTGATGAGACTAGTTAATAATGAGAAATTACCAAATATTTCACGAGCACCATTGATGCATCCCAAACTGTTGTTCCTAAGTGCTTTGAATTTGGATCCTGCCACAGGGACACCCCAATTCCTCATTCAGGCCTTATAATTCAATGCTAGCAAACTGACACTACCCAATGCAACGGTGAAACCAGGCAAGTTGTTGACTTGATGTTCAAAATCCAAAGGTCCACAGCAACCAAATAAGAGATACACATGAAAATGAAAGGTTTGAAATGGTGTCAGTGCCCCAACGAAATAAAATGATTGACAAAGGCTTTGGTGTAGAGAAAGAGGGATATGGGACAGGAGCTTGCTCCCATTAGCGGATAATTTACAAAGAGCCCTATCCGCCATTTTTGTATAAACCTGATAGCATGTCTACAGCTGGTAGGTGATAACAACAGACAACATCAAATGCAGATATATTATCCTCATTGAGACAGAATATGTAACACTATCAACCTATAAAGGCAGAGATAAAGATGCATGCTATGAACAGAGGAAAATTCTGTAGAGAAAGAACATCTAATACCTGAGCAAATTGCAGTTGGTTACCCAGAATGTCAATAGTGATTACAGAAGTGTCAGGAGAATTCAACCTAATAACCAGATTTCAACAGTATAAGTAATGGTTGAGCATCACCCTTCTCTTTAAGGCTATGCATTCTTAAGTAGCTGCTGAATGGAAGTATCTTAACAAATGATTTATGGACATGGTCAAGTAACCTACAGTAGAAAAGGGAAGAGGAAAATAGCAATCTAGTGCGTTAGTACCAAGTTTACAGTACAAGTGTAAGGTGGTCACTAATCAATCAGAACAGATTTCTTGATAAGCCTCACAATGTGGACATCTCATTTTGTAGGATGATCTCAAAGAATAACTGAGACTACGATGACAATAGAAAGCTAATTGTCTCAGCACTCACACAAAGGGTTCGTCTTAATGAAATATTGGGACAAAAAAAAAGGGATGCGATCAATCATCTTTATTTTTGGAACACGAGAGAATTTAAACTTGCAAAAAAATTTCAAAACAATAATCACTGGGTTGAGTTTCGGGTTAAGCATAGAAGACATTCAAAAGCCAGTGATCACGTCAAGCAATGTTACTTCCCCTACATTTCAAAGGCCTTAACCATCGGTATACTTGTCAACTCAGTATCCTCACTCCCGGTTCCACCCCCCGACCTCATTCCCTGCTAAAACCGCACACCACCTGCCTTTTGAGTAGAAACATGAGTCAGGTGGAAGTTAATAGCAGGGCAACCTTTTGGTACATGGTAAGGGAGTGAATGTGAGTGAGGAGGTTTAAACCATGTTCTATTACGGATCATTAGCTAAAGCACATAGTACCTGTCAGGCTCCATCACATAGTTCCACAGCCGAAGCAATCTCTACACACGGCATCAGACAGAAACCTCAAACTCAGAGAGTTCAAAATTATACTCACAAGAAAGCTAGAACAGCAATCCAGAGGAAATTAAATAAGTTCCCAATTAGCAAAGTTGAAGACATGGAAGGAAACTTAAATAACTGCACAACTGCCATCATTCTTGGACATTCCCACTCAACACAGGCACCCACCACTCGCCAGTAAAAGGGTCGGATTAGAAATAAATTCAAACGAAACCTCGCAGCGCAACTTGATGAACACTAGCCCTCGACGGTTCTGCTCAGAGGGAGTAACAATCGGTACAGTTTCTTGCTAAGATGCAGCCAATGCTAGACAGTAAGTATAAAACACCAAACTGAAAGAGAAAGCAACATGGAAGCGGTACGAGATCAAGGAAGAAAGTACGCACCAGAGAGAGACCAAGAGAGAGAGAGGACTGCTCGGCTCGGCTCGGCTCGGCTCGGCTCAGACTGCGGGAAGCAGATGGTGCAACAGGGAACGAGTTCCGAACGCCAACTCAGGCTCGATTATTGATGCACTGCAAATCTTCCCGAACAAGAGTTGATTACACGATCGAACCCTTCATGAAAAAAAAGTCTGCATTATTTTCTGTTGAGTGACATGATCAGCCAAATATTATACACATCAAGCGCTCTCACGCGGACCTTATGGTCCGTAACCCATTGGCAATTGTCGAGCTAATGGATTATGGAATCAAAATGATAAATTTTTCAGGAGGCGTTTTAGCATAAGAACAGACGTGAGTTGAAGAATTATTCAGTCAAAGTGATCAAATTTAAAGAATAATTTTTAAATAAAATAAAAAGGTAACATTTGTTTCGTAAATTTGAATGATTTGCAAATATTTTTTAAAAAAAAATGTGTGTGCTTCTTTCATAAATAAAAACATTTGACAATTTAGTACTCCACAAACATATAAATATATATTACTAAATAAATTTTTTAAATTAATTATTTAAACAATATTTTATTTTTTTAGCGAAAATGATCGTCCTAACGAGGGTCATGGAAGTGGCCCTACGAGCAAAAGACGTCCCCTCTAAAAAGGCACCATCCAGGTGTAAAATCCAAAAAATGCTATTTTAGTGTCAAAAGTTATGTACAGAGATACTTTGGGCCAAAAGTTTTAATCAAATCACTTTTATGCCAAATTTTTGAAAAATAATCACTTAAATGTCAATTGCTGATATGTTTTTGTTGAAAATCCAACGCGATACCTTTTTTATTAATATATGATTCGACGTGGCTGGCTGGAGATCCATGTAGCATTTTTTAAAAATTTAATTTTATTTAAAAATTTGAAAATTAACCTAAAATTCAAAAAACATTAAACACCCCAACCCAACCCCAAAAACAAACCCCCCAAATCTTCCCCTTCCAAAACAAAAAAACAAAAAATAAAACAACAAAACTAATTTTTTATTAGCCGCCTCGCTGCCTGCGGATCCGCACCTTTTTTGTTCTTTTTGCTAATTTTTAGATTATTCAATTTATTTTAAAGAAAAAAATTTTAAAAAAAATTCTGTTAAATTTTCTATTTTTTAAAATCTACTTTTTTTATTTTTTTTTTTCTAAATTTTGAAGTCCATGTGTGACTGCATTTTTTAAAAAAATACCACTAAAAATCAAAAACTAATTAAAAATATCTCATATTGAAGAAATGATCGGAATTTTTCTTGAGAAGCATTAAGATGATCCGTTTATCTTCACTAATATTAAAGTGATTTGATTGAAATTTTTGACACAAATATTTCCGTGCACAACTTTAACGTCTAAAAGTTCATTTCTCGTTAAAACCCGACGACGGCGGCGGAGGTTCGTGCCAATCTGCTGGACAGAGCATGCTCGATTGCCTTCCCGATGGCCCTTCGTCCCGCAAACGGCGAAACCTCTACTCCTTCGGCAGTGGCGACGGAGGTGTGTGTGCCATTTTAGCGATCGACCCCGCCGATCTCCTTACAGAGCATGCTCCATCTGCGAGAGGTCTCTTCCCGATGAACCTTCTTCCCTCTGCAAATACTGCAACCTCAACTCCTTCAACCCGGCCCTTCCGGTTCCAAGCGCCTCTTTCGCTCTCGTGAGTCTTGCTCGTGCCCCTTTTCAGCATTTCTTCTCTTTTTGTGTTAGGCGATTAGTTTTCTTTGCTTCCAGTGAAAAGATTGTTTTTCCTTTCTTCCTGGTTTCCATGGATTTGTGCTTGTGTTGTTAGAGCGCTGGAGTGACTGGGTTTCTTCTCTGTCTTCTTTTCTTTTTTCCTTTTTTCTTTTTCCGGTTGTGGAATGGGAAATGCAGATGTCCATAGCGACCGACAAGAAGGTTTTCACGGTGATATGCTTCGACCGGGTCGCGAGGATTATGTTTGGGACAAGTGCTGACGAGTTCTTCGATTTTGCCAAGCTTCATCCTTTTGCTGGTAAACCTTCGCATCCTTCGACCATGCTCTTAAGAGATGTTAAAATTTCCCGATCGTTTCATTCAAAATCTCGACTTTGGCTTTTTACACCAAACTAATCACCTTGTTGTAAGAAGCCCCACGTGCCCGATCACGTCCAGAGACAGAAAGTTTTGGTCTTTGGTATCAGTTATGAAGTGGGAGAACATTTAGTTCTCTGCGGCAATAGGGATTTTGATTGTGGAGGATTTTCTCGGGAAATTGAAATTGCTATAGGGTATTACTTAATTTGGAACTTACTCATAACAGTACCAAGTCTGTCTTTCTGGCTTTCCTTTTATCTCAAGAAATGACTGGTCTAGCTGCAAACTGTTTGACACACGTTTTTGTCTGGAAGGCCATGGGTTAGATTTTCCGAGACCTCAGGGGAGACCCATCACAGTCCCTGATCTTCTTTTTGTAAATTGAAGTCAGCTCTAGCATACTTTGCTTTTTGGATAGGAAGCTTATAGCAACTTTAGTCCATCATTCACAGCAGATATTGAAGTATTTGGATGCTTTCTTCTGCAGCGGTTGCAGCGGCTAGAATATTAGAAGGAGAGCTGTTCCGGATGACGCTGTCCAAGCCCCGGAGCGGTAATGCTCAGCACCTACGAGTGACGTCACTCGTGCCCATGAGGTCCGGATACCAGCCAGTGATTGAGGGCTTGAGAGAACTGTACAGAGTAAGAGCTGCTTGAATGTAGAATATCTGCATCGTCCTGAAACTTCGGGCTTCGCTGGTGTATGTCGTCCAGGTAGATGGAGGTGATGCTACGGGTTCAGCTTCAGTCACTGTAGTGCATGTAGATGTCTGTGAATGTTGAGGAAGTTCCAGATTATCGATTTGTCTAGATTCAGAGGAGATGCGCGCCGCATGCACTGCTGAAGTATGGGTTAAAACTTTGCAAATTGGCATACTGTTTGTTCATGTTCTGAAATACGAGCATCGTAGTGGTCGAAATCCTACATATATGACCCTCTCGACAATGCGAATTTGTAGGATTTGTGCAGATGACCGAGAAACATTATTAGTTTAAAGAGTCCGTTTTATCTTCACTTAAGATGCGAGAGATCATGGCGCAGATGTCCGGGTAGGGATGAGACCGGGGGCAGTGGAAAAACATGGAAGGAATCAATCCTATCTGTGGCTAAAATGTGCATCTCATCACCTTGATTGATCTGTTTCCGTCCATGTTGCTGCAAGTCTCGACTCAGGTTCTACCCCTGGCGCGGAGATCTTGGGTCCGAGTCATTTTATAGCGGAACAAAAATGCAATTTGCATGGAGTCATATTGCTAAATGATCTGCGAAGTGACTGATCCACACGTAAAACATGGTTTAAATAGAGGAGAGTGCAAAGATTTTAAGCTTCAACATGTCGCGAGCGAAGGCAACTTCTTGCTCTTGATAACTTGGATCGTCAAATTTTCTGCTAGCTGGGGTATTCTTGTTCACCTTCTACATGAGAGTCTCTGTGTGGTCCGATGCCTTAAAAGCAGAACACTTGAAAGCAATCGCTTATAGACATGTCGAGATAAAATTTAAACCGCAATAATCGGAAAGATGCATGTCGTTTCCCTATTGTAAGAATGGAAGCTCTGGCTAGAGTGGTCCACGATACCAGATAACCGGTGAATTTGTCAACCCCCGTGCCAAATATTCACCTTGAGCTCAAGTTTATACATAACTCGCATATTTATACACAACCACATCATGTCTCATCATCCGTTAAGTGTTATATAGGATCTCCTCGACATCGATCAGGATACAGTAAAGAGGGAACCTGAATCCTCCCACGTTAGGCTAAATAGAGTATGCCCGCTCCTTTCCCTGCCTCTTGTACTGCCAAAGTGTGGAACAGTACAAAAATTGGAACTAGGACCTAACTTTTGCGAGGCGAGCTCTTATTTCTTCTAGTTCTTCCTCATCATCAACACCCTCGGCTACCGCTTCGTCCTACAAAATTCCAAATTTGTTTTTACAAATTTGTTTATACAAGAGAAAAGTAAGAATGCAGCAGTGGTTGTTTTCTCAACTGGCTTCCTACTGGGGAAATAAAAGAACGACCAAAAATAAGTTCCATCAGTAAGCAAACTAGCGGATATACCTCTTCTGCAGTAGGTTGAGCAGATTGCTTCACCTTTTGCTTCCTCACTGCCTCTGGAAGTTGAGCAGCTGTCTCACCGGCTATGGCTGTCAAGACCTTATCAACCTCTTCGTCTATCTCCTCTTCCATGTCCTCCGTGTCGAGAGCTGTGTCAACCGAGTCGTTCACGAATTCTTCTATCACACCAGCCTATATATCATATAAACAAACTTCATTCAGCAATCAAGAATATACCTCTGCTATTTGTATTCTGCAGGATGCAGGCTGCTCCACAACTTTGTTTATTAAAAACTTCACAATGAAAAGTAACAGAAATGTTTCACAATTTGCATTTCCAATTTTTTTTCCACTTCGCAAGCCATATTCCAGCAAGTGAGCATGAAATGGAGAACTAACATTGCCAAATTGCTCAAGATAATTCCGGAATTGTGCACTATGAGATCATGCTGATATAGAGCTTCATGCCATAATTCAAAAATGATAAAGCCGAAGAAGAGATAAAAGTTTCCATTGTCTTTCAACAGCAACATACTATGAAAAGAAGCTTGAATATAGGCATCACCCTTGCATTCTGAACATGAATTTTGACAACAAAAGGGATTTTAAAATGCAAATACGCAATTCAAATAACCCCCAAGGGAGAGAGTGCAACATGCAAATTTATAATCACATCAACTGATGTGGGAAAAGAATATCTTGTACCTTAGTCATTTCTTTGCTGAACTCTCTCATAGTAACAGCCATTTCAGGAGCTTTCATAAGGTCATTAACAAGCTTCATAACCTCATTACTCTTAGACAAGTGCCCCACTGTCCGAGCAATTGCTGAAAATACAACCAAAATAAGTTGGTTAAAAAGGAGGAGAAAGAGATCTTCCAGAGAAGTAGAGCATTTTTGAATTACAGAAGTGACCACATTCAACTCTAAGGAACTGAAATCTAATTTAAATGTTGCCACGCCACTTGTTAACCACGATATCTCCCAGTGATGGCTGTAAGAAGGCCGTTACCAATCTCAACCCTAATTCACGGCAATTTTATGCTTATTTTCACAGGATCTCTTACGATGTCTAATTATCTCTATCACAGACAAACTTCCTTGAATGGTAATACCCTCCATCAATGCAAAGCATGGATGCTTTACCAAATTAAGACAGTAAGTTTTCACATAAAAAATCAGTAAGGAAAAATCTAAACAAACATAAGAAAACCATACCAACACTTTCTCCAAGGTGCATTGATATTGAGTTCAGTTGTGCCTTATTTTCATAAAGACGGTTCACTGTTCTTTTGGACATCACAATTTCCTTAGCAAGTGCCTGTTGAATTACAAAGAGGGTAAAAAATTGCAATATCAATAGAGGAGTGCATGCTAAAAAATGTGCGTATGAACTTGAGATGCTTATCATGCAGATAAAACTCAGAAGTACTGTTATACAAGAGCATATAAGCATGTACTGGGTATATTTAGCACCATTCAATCTTATTAAGGAAAACAAGTGAAACAAAGCCAAAAGTCTGTTAAGGTCAGACATTCACTAGATGTCCGAGACACGTGCCAACAAGGAATATGTGATATTTAGAAATTTACACAATGCATGAATCTCTAATGTGTAGGGATCAAGTAAGGTATCAAACTGCTCATCAGCTAAATTTGTAACCAACTGACCATGAAGCTTTAAATCTCCCAGCAAGGCCAGAAGATCATTTTAGAGTGCAGATGATGATCAAGAAGCTGAATTAATCTAACAAAGATTAGGTAATTGAGAAATGCATCCCCCGAAAGACGAGGGAATTGAGGAGATCCACAAATGCATGATCAAATCCAGTTCAATATGCAAATTCAATGAGCAACGGCAACTCCTCTACCAACACAAGTCAACCTTGCTTCATAGAACAGCTACAAGAACCAGAACCAAGTTTTTCATCAAAGCTTTACACGTAAATCATATTCACCACTATCCGCTAGCGCACAATAATTGTACCTACATCATATGATATCTTCCACACATTACATCACATAACCTAGTGGAACTCTAAAACATCGGAAAGATCAACCTTCACTGGAGAAAGAATTCACATAACACCGATAGAGCATCAAAAAATTGTGTCTTTACCTTAGCTGAGCCCACGTCGTTTCTCTTAGCAGCTTCCTTAATCGCCTTCTGCACATTCTTCTCTTCCCTCTGGATATCTGAACCGAACCCCAGACCGCAAAACACACGAACAACAACTCATCGCATCAGTGCGTTCAATCCCACCCAACACGATCAAACCTCAGAAACTAGGAGTGGGGAATTTTTACCTCGGATTTGGCGTTCGATGTTGCGGCACTCCTGGCGAAGACGACGCTGCCAGTCCCGCAATTGCTGTTGAGGGTTTGCCTTGGGCTTTATCATGTTCATCACCTTCTCCATCACCCGCGATTCTTCTTCTTCTTCTTCTTCTTCAAATCTCTTCGAAGAGCCCCGAACCGCGAGCAGATCAATGATCGAAAGGTATTGGATTGTATCGGATCGGTGATTGAAGAACTTGGGTTTCAGAAGAATCCCTCGATTCCGGTGAGTAAAGAGATTTTTTGGGTTTCTTTTCGTTCCTTCAACGCTGGTCGTTGATCTGGACTCGGACCGAAGGAACGGGTGACGGTGCGTGTTGACCTCGACAAACTTTCACGGATAGCGTAACCTGGGAGTAGCTTTTGTGGTCGGTTGTTTTGCAAGTTCTGTTACTTTTTTTTCCCCTTCAATCAATTTTGCTAAAGAACTCGAAGATCGAAAGCATACATTTTTCAATTTCGAAAGCTTATGAAATTATTATCGTCATCATACATGTCCATATTGATATGTGGTCGAGATATAGCAATCTTAATGATGTCGAGTTTGGTTGACCATCTATTAATTTAGCATTTTTTATTTGCGCGTTATCTGATTATTTAGTTGGGAAAGTTAGATTTATCTCGTATTCGAGATATTTCCTAATTATCCATGTATTGAATTGTGAATTTACCTCCAAGAGTGCCTTATTCACCACATATGGATGTGGCAATCGAGAGAAAGTAAACACTCACCGGTTATACTATCAAATCAACGGTAGATAAATGGTGGAGATATATTTCTTTTTATCAGTAACGTAGTCGATAGTTGTTCTTAATTTTTTTTAAAAAAAGAAGGGAAAAAAACGAGGGTTCATAGTGTTAACATTTGATTTTTTATTATTTTATTTTTAAAAATTTAATTAAAATATAAAAAAAAATTATAAAATTGTAAAACCAACTTCGAAAGCCTTGGTCTAGTCTTAGAAATCAATTTTAAATAAAAAAAATATTTTCCCCATTTTCTGGCATTTTAATATTTAATTTTTATTAGAAAATAGCCAAAAAAAAAATAGGGAAAAAATAGCATATGTGTCCAAAAAAATATGAAAAAATCGTCAACATTTTCATTTTAATTCCCTTTTCACTTGGACACCCTAATTTTCAAAAAATCAGCTTGGGTAATCATGTTCCTTCTCAAGTATAAACCCAAGTTAAGCAAAAAATTACGTTTTGAGTCTTTTTATTTTCAATTTTCACTTTTCCCAAGTTATGACATTGAAATCTGATGCCTTGAATTGCAATTAGGTCGGTTGGCTTGATAATTTGCTCAATTTCTATCAAAAAGACCTATTTGCACTCTTTATTTGTAATTTAGTCTCCGATTTCACCAAAAATGAATTTAATCAAATTTTGGGGTACCCATGAAAATCCAAGCCCACTACCCCATATTTTTCATCATTCTAAATCTATTGGTGGGGGTGGTTTGATTTAATTCGATTATTTAGGCTTTGGTTTATTGAAAATTTAATTTCGGGTCAAATTTGAAATTTGGGCCTTTTGCACTAAATCAATCATTTTTATCCCAAAAATACCTCTATTAAATGAAAAAAAATACTAAGAAACTCAATTTCGGTGTCAATTTCGTGGAAAAAAAAGGTCATTTAGGAACCCAATTTGATGATTTTTGGTCAATCAGGTCCGGCGAGTTTTACCCATTTGATCCAGTACTATTCATCATCTTCCCCAAGCTCGATACTATTCATGTGCAGCAGACCCATCAGCAGAAATGGACCAAATCCGCGACTATTTTGAGCAACACACGTCACGTCCTCCCTCGAAACGATTCGAGAACCTTCCCCCTTCAAATTTGGTATCTTGTGCGCGTTGGATTGGTGCAAAAAGGAGTGGACAGCTCGCGTGTGGAGGACATGGATGACAAAATCCCATTGCAGAGGAATATATGAGATGGCCGAGCACGTACGAAGAGAGAAAGAGCACATATGAGTGCGCTGCGAGCTCTATAAAAGGAGGATGACGTCCAAGGCTTGTGGTTCCTCGATTTTTTGCGGAAAAAAATGAGAAAAAGGGGGGCAGCCCTTAGGGTTTCAAGGTTGACCAACATAGGGTTTTGGTGAGTGATCTCTGAGCGAACGAGAGAGCGTGAACGACCAACTTCCTGGCCAAGCTTCACCTACAACACACCTATCCACCGAGCTACTACCGACCCTCATCCGCTGCCCGAGTCACCGGAAAAGGTAGTGCAAATGCCCTTCCACAACCGACTTTCCTAGTTATATGCATTTTGGCCAATTTGGCTCCGTTCGATCCTTGGGACGAATGGAGCGAAATCGACCCCTCTCGATCATTATTCCATGTTAATGTGACCCTATTCTCATGTGTCTATGCTTTGTTATCGAACGGAGCAAAATCGACCCCTCTCGATCATCATTCCATGATAATGTGACCCTATTCTCATGTTTCTATGCTTTGTTTTCGCGTTTTTTGCCCCGGTTGGATGTTTTTCTTGTCGCACATAACATGTTCGATAAAATATCTCAGATGGTTCAAACATTCGACTTTGAACTTGTTTTTCGTAGTCTTTTTTTTTTTTATGATTTTCTGGTTATTTCTTATGTGAATGCATTCTACGTGAGTAGCTCTTCGTATTGATATATGGTTTGACCCTTAGTTGCGACTAAGGTGTGAGATATGCCCTTCCAAAGTTGTCTTGTTGGTTTGATCCGAACCTGAGAATTTTTAGTAAGTGCCGAAAACAGTCCGACCTACTTACTTTGAGCTTCATTTTTTATGCTTTACCGTCAGTATTTCTAGCTATTTTTGAACTTGTTGCATTTCCTGAATGTAGTAGAACATGTCAATGCATTTTTTTGCCCCCAGTTCAATCCATAGAAAAAGTTATGGGCTTAGTGATACCCCTTGTTAGTTTGACCCGAGCTTGAAAATTTTGCCAAAAGCATGGAAAATAGTCCAACTTGCCCACTTTGCATTCAATTTTCGTTACCTTTCCTTGAGTATTTCTTGCTGTTTTTGGGTGTGTATTAAAATGCATAGGTATGAGTTTTGGCTCGTGAATTTGTTTGTGGAGAAAGTTACGAAGTTGGGAATACCTCATGTTGGCCTGGTTTGTGCCCTGATTAAGTTTAAAACAGTTCAAACTTACGATTTTCAGGGTGATTTTTTCTCTTGTTGTGGATGCTTTAAGAGTCATTCTTGTTTTATTTTGTTCTCAGTATATGTTTCTTCGCATTGGTATATTTCTTAGCAATTGGTTGCAATCGAGGTGCGAGTTATGGTCCTTGAAAGTCACCTCAATGACTTTCAAAGTGAGGTTTGATTTTTTTTTTTTGTTAAGATCTGGAAGTTGCGATTCCGTGTGTTTGCGGCCTTCGTACAAAGTGCTTCCATGGAATTATTATGAGCAGTTAAGTGTGTCGAAAACCTTGTTTAATCTAGTTTCATACGGTATCACTAGTTTCGGCTAATTATTTTTGAGCACCGAGATAATTACTCTCAAACATACCTCAGTGAGCTATTATGTTAGAGGAGGTTTTTTTTTTTTTTTTTGCTAAGTGTTGGGCTTGCAACTAGCCACATTCATGACATCATACAACGTGCTCGATGGACCATTTCCTGAGCCGTTGGTTGTTTTGGAAACTACATTATACCCAATTTCCAATGGTATAATTAGCTTCCTTGGTAATTTAGCACCGAGATAGTTACTCTGAACATACCTTAGTGAGCTTTATGTCGAAGGAGTTTTTTTTTTTTTTTTTTGTATTCATTGTGATAGTCAAGTGGCAATAGGAAAGGCAAGAATGTTATGTATAATGGAAAGTCCCGACATATCGTCAAAGACACGATACCGTGAGACAGCTACTCTCTAGTGGAATTATCTCGATTGACTACGTGAAATCAAAAGATATATTGCGATATAACAAAGAGGCCTAACTAGAGAGATGGTTGAGAAAATATCAAGGGGAATGGTTTAAGGCCTATAAAAATAAGTCGTCATAGCGGAAACCCGCCTAGTTGATTGGAGATCCCAAGATCTAGGTTCAAAGGAACAACCAAGTTATGCAGGCAATGTAGAACACTGTCACTCTCACTCATTCCCTGTGTAAGGACATTACAAACTAGTGAAGGTTAAGCATAAGCTTTTAATGATTCTGATTTAGGTATGTAAAATACTACACATTTCAGAAATCACCTATGTGAGTGTGAAGTGAGGGCCGCTTCTAAAAGAATTTGAAAGGCCGAATTCTCGAAAGCACTCATAAAACCAAGCGGTATTTATGGCCAAAACGAACACAATAGTGAGAACCACTTTGGTTTGAAAGATAGTTGTGTGACTCTATTGTCTAGACTTACAACGAAGGTCGACAGTTTAAAGACATCAAGTCTACTAATTGATCGAGTAGGTCCGATAGGTTTCACTAGGGAAAGTTCAAGTCTCTGACTACTTATCCCAATGCAGCGTTCTCTCGTGGAATAATCGCACACTGCATTTCATGCATGCACAAAGAGTCATGATATCTGAACTCTCATTCATGTAGGGGATTGTTGGGATTTTGGGTGTCCAACACCCATAAAAGGTGAATGAGATAGTCCCCACATAGGTTAGAAGAGAGATGAAAAATAGGTTTAAATAGTGGAGCCTCTCTAATGGGTTTGAGCCCTTGTTGGCTCGCGAGTAGCCATTTTCCCAATACCATTACAACGCGCTCGGTTGACCATTTCCTAAGCCGTTGAGTGTTTTTGGAAACCCCTCATTCTATAGTTATGCACAGTAATTTGGTTCTCATTATTTGCTTAATAAAATGTCAATTTGGTTGAATAATTCAAGAAAAATGTTAAAAATTCAAAAATATTACCTAAAGTGGTGCCGTCTAGACAACCCGAAACCCTTATGGTGGGGTCGAGTGCCCTCAAGGTGCGGATCGAGTCAACCATGTCAAATAACAAAAATATATATATTAAAAATTTCAAAAAAAATCAAAAAAACTCTAGAAAAAAAAAAATGAAAAAATCATTAAAAATAGGAAAAAATCCAATTTCCAAAAAAAAAAAAAAGGAAATGGCCACGATCAATGGCCAAACCTATTTTTGGGTACCTTGATCCTCGACCTTCTCAGAAAACGATGATTTTTCCTTATTGGCTAATTATCTCCAATCTTCCCAAACTGACCCCAAACCTAAATTATACTTTCGCTGAGCCATTAGGCTTTACTAGGTATGTTGTGGCCTATCTGATACATATTTTTTTATCCTTGACTGTGATTGTTAGGATTAGCTTTTTTCAACCTGCATGAAACCTAGATTTAGGCCTACCTCACCTGAAACTTGTGCCTGCATGAAATCATAGATAGAATAATCACTCAACGTTAGGTACCGAAAGGGCGTTGGTAGAAATACCAATGTAACCAAGTTCCGAACCCAATTTTCTCTAGTTTCGTAGAACTGAACGGTTTCTCCCAATTGCTCAGTGAGGTAGCCAGTCAATCTTCCTAAAATGACTGATGGCGATTCCAATGCATGCACACATCGCACATGCCACACGACCACACTAAAGTCGAACCCGATTGATAGTCAATCGACGAAATCGACAAACTCTTGCCGAGATTTGGTATAGGCTTGGGAGGGCCCGAGTAAGCTCGTTCTAGAGGTTAGTAATCCATCAACTTGATCTTTTCGAAACCGGAGTTGCGACACGTAGGTATCTAATAATTGCATACTTCATTCAAATCAAATGATCTGTAATTTGGAAAATGTTTTCATTTGAATGACCATTTCTATCATTGAAATATTAGCTAATAAAAAATATTTTCTATCAATTGAAATAATTAGCCAATAAAAATATTTTCGTCATCGGCAATAATTTATATATGAAATATTTTCATAAACGATAAAAATATTTAATTGATTTATTTTTATATAGAATTATTTAAAATTTATTCTTAAATCATCCCTTTTTTGCAAAAGAAATAACGTGGAAATCACACGGTTAAATGAAAAAATAAAAAGAAAATTTTTTTTTTTTTGCTCGACAGTTAAATAACTTGATTCATATGATCCGAACCCGAGCAAGTTCCTACCTTCGGAGACTCGGGTCGGTGAATTGGAAGGCCCACTGCATTTGCTCATCTATCCTTATACTTCTTGTTGGGCGACCTAATCAAGGCCCAATGCAATTGGAATGAATTGGGATCCTCCACCCATAAAAATCGTATTATTTTTTATAGAATTGTTATTTCCTATAGTCTATTATCTTTTTAGTAAATCACACTAGTAAAGGCATAATTATTAGAGATCTAAAATTATACTTCAATTACAATTTATAGTTAGCATTTTCCCGGTCATAGGTAATAAATGTGACTAGCGAATGAAATGATCGATATTGAATGATCTCAAAAACCATATTTTCAAGGGGTATCGACGTTACACTATTGATTTAGGTACCGTGCAAATTAAATTCTACTAGAAAATCCCTGTCTAATTCAATTCTTACGGCAAATTTTTTTTTTGCCCAGACGAACACAAAAATCACGGTCTCATTCTGTTTCCCCAGTTTACCAAATAAACGTTATTGGAATCATCATTCCATTCGATTCTATGAAGTCGTAATAATAAATGCAATGAACCAAATTCAATGGAAAGGAATGGCAACGTCGAGGGGTGACGATGTTTTCTAATTTTGAGGAATCACAGCAGGCCAGTTATATAGTCTAGGTGGGAGCCCCCCTTTTTTCGACATGAAACTCCCCCCAACCCCCCCAGGTAAAAAAAAAAAAAGAGGGAGGGGAAGAGAGGGGAGGTGAGGAGAAAAGAAAGAGGGGAAGAGAAGGAGGGGGAAGGGGGCAGGGAAGGAAGAAAGGGGGGGCAGCACGGGTCAGTCGAGGATGAACGGGCTCGCGAAGAGGGACGGGGAGAGAGAAGCCGGCGGAGGCGAGCGGCGCGGGGGCGAGCGAA